>CAJNOP010001846.1:0-23199 GCA_905250075.1 Rotaria sp. Silwood1 | reverse complement strand
AGACTCATCCTCATTGTTAATGGTCAGTTGAGTCGAGAAGTATTGCCATCTATTCATCAACTTCGACAAGTCTCAGCAGTCTATATCTATTCCAAAGACAAAGAAAGCGATGAAAATTGGGTATGCGAGTTCGCAAAGGTAAAATTGTTCTGGCAAGTTTCAGTCATGTTGTTTCGTCGTTTTAGCTGAAAGGCGTTATTGCTCAACCTGATGAACTGGTCTCACAAATTAAAGTAGATCACAAGAATCAGATGAAGATGCAAGAACCACTGTCAATGAACATGTTCACTACAAGCGGCAATGTAGAAAAATCTACAACAGGAATCAATGGTCAATTCGTTTTTTCTCAATCACTCATCGACTGCCTTCTTCGATTAAAGCCTAACGAAATGGATAGAAAAGAACTCATTTCTTGTTGTAAGACTGAATACAAAGGTAATCGTGTCGAACTCAATAATTTGAGTGAATTTGAAAATAGTTACACGTCCAACAAGGCTGTTTGGTGGTACACTCGGGAATCATTCTTTTACAAGACTCTGAATGCGGCTCTGCGCAAACAAAATATTCATATGATTTTCTTGTATCGTTCCTTTATTGTCGACATATGTCGGCAGTTGAAGCGTTATCAGTCACAGTGCTCTCTTCGCGTATATCGAAGCCAGTTAATGTCGATGGATGAGGTGGATTATCTCAAAAATAATATTGGCCAATTCGTTTCTGTAAATTCGTTTCTTTCGACTACTAAGCAATTTGAAGTGGCTGATCTCTATATGGCTGATAGGAACCAGCAGAATGATTTAGAGCGAGTTCTATTCGAGATTGATGCTGATCCCGAGGTAGTCTCAACGAAACCATTTGCTGACATCAGTACCTTTAGTCATTTTTCTGATGAATCCGAAGTACTCTTCATGCTCGGTTCCATTTTCCAACTCAACTCTGTTGATCAAGATAGCGATAAAGCGTGGAAAATAGGAATGTCCTTGTGTGCTGATGATGAACACCATTTGAAGAAAGTTCTTGCAAACATGAAGAAGCAAAACGGCACTGGAGAGACAAGTCTGTGGGCATTGGGCAAGTTATTATGGACGATGGGCAAACTTGATCTTGCTGAACAATACTATAGTCGTTTGCTACATGAAATTCCACTGAATGATCCTTCACTTCGCAGTGTGTATGCTGATCTCGGTCAAATTGCTTCACAGCAAGGTAACTACGACAAGAGTGTGTGGTGGCTTCAAGAATCACTTACGATCAAAGAGCAAGCTGCAGCATCTAACAGCCCCAAGAATGGTAAGATAATCAGAACTAGTTGTACCTTTCATGAACAGTGTTCTGTGACTATTCAGCAACAGATCAGTATGAAAAGAAACATTTCTCGAGGAGTATGGGCTTTAGTCTTCTATTTACGTTCTTCATTAGTGATTTAGTTTTGGAAGAAATCGCAGCTTTGTTTGATTTAACTTAAAAATAAACTATGTAACAGATTCAATATTTGAATTCTGATAGCTTTGATCCTTTTTCAAGGAAATCGTACTGACATCCACATTCTTGAATAGCCATAAACTCTTTCGTGCTAGGCATTAAATAGAGGACCCTTCGCAGATACTCTAACGATAGAAAACCTAAAGTCATAAAAAAATTATTTTTAGATGGAAGGGAGAGAAAATTTCCTGTAAAGTTGATTCTCTCCCTTGAAGGCGTTTGTAGTAATCGGTTGAGTGGATACTAATGTGCCTCCTCATTACTATACAATAAAAATTAACGTCTGTGAGTCTTCCGATTGCAGTTCGAGCATCCTATGGTGTTAGTGTGTTGAACAAATATCATATCCGCATACTTAATTTAGAGAATTATGCATAGTTACAAATTGAAAATTTGAAGGGTCACTTAAATATGATTGTAAACTTTGACGAAATCGCTGTTTTTTCATATAACATTATATCATAAAGAAAGTATTTTCGTTCACTATGAACTCAGCTAACTACCTCAGCAGTTTCTAGTATATATTTCTGACATTTAGATAAATCACATGACGGTATTCAAATAGCCAACAATGACCTCAAACTTCATGAAGAGATTGGGACCGGAGCCTTTGGCGCAGTATACAGAGCTACGTGGATAAGTAGACGTTATATAGTAGCCGTCAAAAAATTACATTTGACTCATTTGACTGATAGAGTCAAGAAAGAATTTTTCAAAGAGCTTTCATTATTGGATGGTATTCGTTGCCCAAAAATTGTTAGTTTTTATGGTGCATGCACGGAAACAGGAAAATATACATTAGTTATGGAATACATGTCGTTAGGATCATTGTTCAAGATATTACACAAAGATAATCTGATATTAACATGGCCTGAAAGATTATCTATAGCTTTTCAAACAGCCAGTGGGATCAGTTATTTGCATCAATTACCAGAACCTATCTTACATCGTGACATAAAATCGTTGAATTTTTTGATAGAAAGAGCCTACGAAGGGTATACTGTCAAAGTGTGTGATTTTGGTTTGGCTCGAACACGAAATGAAACGACACGTTACACGACATTCAATTCGACATTAACTTATACACTACCATGGACTGCTCCTGAAATTCTTCTTCTAGAAGGCTATGCCGATAAAAGCGACATTTATAGTTTGGGTGTTGTATTTTGGGAATTGGCAAGCAGAAGAATACCTTATTATGAATATAAAAATGATGTCATTCGTGCATCTGTGCTTGCTGGTGATCGGCTGAAGATACCGGAAAGTACACCATCGAGATTCGAGCGCTTATCGAACGATGCTGGGCACAACAGCCAATTGATCGACCCAATAGCTCTCATCTGGTCGAAATGATTGAAGAATGTATCCAAATACAAAGTAATTAATCACTAGTTTTGCTCTGCTTTAGCGAAATATGAAGAATAAAATAAAAAAATGCAAGAGAGAGATGCATTATCAATTGACTATTATAGTTCACATTTAATTGAGTATGAAAACGAATATGTTAATTGACATGATTAGATCCTTGAAGTACATAAGACTGCAATGCTTCAATAGTGTAACGTGCCACTATGAGGAGCATACAGGAAGTAATAAACTCAACTGCAACCTCAGGTGAAAAAAATGTAAGATTAGTGACAAACTGTTGACATATCAATTTTCAAGTAAAACGAAGAAGTTGACTATTAGAGAAAGTCAATATATTTCTTTAGCCTGTTTGGCAAATAGGTCGAGTTCTCATCTCAAAAAAACAAAGATGCCATCGTAGATCAGTATAAGGAATCGAAGGATAGTGAATAATAATACGCTATTCTATGAAAAAGTGGTTTGCATGTGTGTCTAGATAAGGATGTAAATATTTGATTCTGATGGAGCATCGAAATTTGAGTAGAAAACGATTATTTGGCTGTATCTAGCATTTATAAAAATAAAGAATCTGTTCAATACAGATTGTATGAGCAAACACTTCGTGAACAAAATTTTTCCTCTTTTCTCTTTGTAATCTATATGATATCTGGTTAATTCATCAGCTAAATGTTCAAATAGTTCAAAAACGCGAAAAGACATTTAAAACTTAAATTACCTTTTTCGATCAATCTACACATTGGACTAGAATACACCTCTTAGAGAATGATTGCTAAATTGTCGAACAGATATACATATCCACTCAAAAGAAGGAAAGTATCTGGCCTATCACAAAAACAAAACCTCTATTACCATTGAACACGTAAATTCACCACTGATAAGAGTGTCGTTCAAAGTTAAGTACATCTCAGAGTATATATCAATAGGTACCTTCGTCAATTTATCTAGTCTTTGATGTGAATAGTGGAAACTCTACATCTTCTCTAATGGAATTATTACATTTCTAGCTTCAAATATATCAGTATTGTTTCTTTGCAGTTTTGTTCGATTATTGAGAAACTTCTTTCTTTTAATTTCAACGAAAAAGCAATACGACACTAAAAATATGCGTTGATATTTCATCACCTGTTCTTTATCATGGTTTAGTCTTAGAATAACAGGAATAACTTAATTGGAAGTAACACAAAAACTACATTAGATCATATACATACTATAGCTAGAAATTTTTTTTGTCAACAAAGGCATCACGTGTGAATTTCAGACAATGCTTAGTAAACCCATTGCTGAAAGAGCCACATGTATTTTTTGTTAAAATATATCTATTATTTGACGTAGTTTCTTTGCATGGATCCTGAATATGTGACTGATTTTGCTCTGATGTTGAACGCGAATCATGGAAACTGTTATATACGACTACATACTTGGCAGCTTTGTTTGCTTCCACTGAGGTAAAGAGGAAAACTTCAATTTTCTACACAATTGAGCAAATTTTAAGAAAAACTCACTCAGTATTTTTATAGATCATGATAGAACAACTCTAACAACATAAGATCTTATTTTTTTCAAAGAACAACTTAAATAGATTTATACCGGTACCTACTTAGATCAATCCAAAAGATATAGCGATGATACTTCAATGATATGGGTTAGTGTGTATGAGTGAGTGGAAGTAAAGGTCAAGAGAAGATCTGACACCTTCAGACTAACACACACATCCATCTCCTTAAAAACAATGATTGCTTTATATTTCAGATGCTTCAATAGTGACTGATGTTGATACAGATAAAACAAAAGAAGAGACGCACTCCAGCACAGCTCACGTATCTTCAATCCATTTCTTAATGCCATTTTTTGTTCATACCTATCTCTTTTTGTTTATAGAGTAATACAGATGCAACATCCACAGACAACATCTTAAACATTGGAATCAGCTCACACGTCAACAAAGTCAGAACATATTCACTCTAGAAAGCAGATGTTCTTCAAATCCTTCATGCTTTTAGATATTCTTTGATGAAGTCAATGCTAAAACAAATAAAGGTAAGATATCGTTGATTATCACTTTGAAAATGAGCATGCTTGATCATAGCAAGATGTGTTAGGACAGAGTTCCTGTCATTTCACGAGAGTACTGAGCACACGGGAGAAATTCTTCGTATTAATTTTATAATATAAAACTCCATTAGGGGATACAGCTCACTGTTTAAAACTTTCGCATCATTGACAGAATGGTTGTTGAAAGTGTGCCTTCAAAAAGAATGGAATCGCTATCAACTCGTATTTTAATTGAATATCGAATAAAAATCAACAACAAAATATAATATTGAGATCATTTTATCGTCGTTCGACAATCAATAAGATTTTTGTTGAACAACACCAACCTAGGTGCAATTGTTTTCTCATAAAGATGAGTGTACATATAAGAGCTGTTCGAATGCAGGATCCAAGAGCATTCTTTTAACAGACACTCCAATAAGAAACAGATTTTGAAATATGTTCTCGAAAAACTATTTGATTCCCGTAGATTGGCGATGGGCAGTCTTTCTTATTTCTATATAACCAGAACCGGTGCTGTTATTTATACTTACTCTTTTGATTGTGGAATGGAAGAAGCTAAAGCGGAATGATCTATCAGTATAAATCAACGTACCTATACCAATGAATTACATTAATTTTTGAGCGATTCGGTACAGCGAAGCTATATTCACATGTTACATATTCGTCTAGGTTTTAGTGACAACGTGAACGTACATGTGATTGACAACTCAAATCTGTATAAATTTAAACTATGAAGATGAAAATTACTCACTTTCCAAATTGTTGGACTCATTGAGGGTTCATTCGATTGTCCTATTACTTCAAGTTTTATTGATGATTAGAGTACTCTAAGAGACTTTGGTTCCTTACGATCATGTCATTACTGTACTACTTTGAATTTTGTTTCGATGAGTTCATAGGTTACGTGGATGTGCTTGAATCTCTTTCTTCAGCTTCTAAATTTCGTAGAATATTTGAGCTCTCTGGCTTCTGTAAATATGTAAATCTAGTAAATTCATAGCATCTTAGTTTGCAACACTCAAATGCACCGACTGCATCCCCTTCTGCAATGAAGAGATGTTGAGAATCCTGAATGCCGAACGAATACTATTTTTGATAAATGATGTTTTTGCAATTGCAAAGCGATGTGATCCAATAGATCTGTCTTGCTCGATAGAACTTTGTATGGCATCTTTGCTAAAACAAAAATTAATTTTGAGATCCATTGATGAGTAAAGAGGCTTCCCTGAATAGCTACATTGGTAACTCTGATAAGAGGCATACATCAGGTTTCATGAAACTTAATGGAATCTTCTCGACATTATTTATTCTACGATTTTAAGAAATTTATTATTTTCAAGCTGAGAGCCTCGTCTCATATGAATTTGAATCTTAGTAGAATCGATATATGACGATTTGAGAGAGATCTTCATAAAAAATTGATAAAATTTTGCTAGAAACTGCTCCACCCTTGCATTCGGAATCTTGAGTAGGATCGAGTGTAAATCCTGCTGACATCTTGTACGTCTAATGAAAAAAAAAGTTTCTGAAAATTGTAGAAAACCCAAGTCATACGAAGATCATCAATGAGTCCTTTATTTTTCTATAAAGCTCCTTATAATCATTTACATCGCTTGGTCAGAGCTCGAAATACTGATTTTTCGAAGCCTTTGAACAAAGTCGTAAGCAGTTACAGTAGAGATTCCGATAAATAACATACATCAGGTACCAGGGATCATCATGAGCTATTCTCAGAATTTCTCGATGTAAGATTCTCACAGAGCTCGTTATTTCGTATCTGCGATGTTATGCAAGGCCCATAGAAAAGCACATTAAAATGGGCTAAAAATTTCTAAAAAGTGGCATTTTTACCCATTTTTACAGCAAAAACCAAGAGTTTTACCGTGTTCAAAGATAGCAACACATATTAACGGTAAAAGATTTGTTAATAGTATAAATTTTCGTGTACATTTTCTTGAATTTCATAGCAATGCATGAATTTTAGTTTAGTTACTGGGAGCCGTGCGGTTTCGATTGATAAAGTTACATTTGTTTCTTCGAATGATGACACAATAAAGAAAAAGCATGAGTAAATGATGACTATTAATCAGCTGTAATGTTTTTCGTTAATCAAGTGAATCATAGTGATCTCCAACTTTGTGTAAACGTTGAGATCTTCTAGTTATCAATAAAAAGAAAATTCAGCTATATATCTCGTTCTAAATTGGAGCTAGTGCAGTTTTACTATATCTATAACACTCATTTTTGGTGTCCACGTCATGGTCTTCGCACATACATTAAGCCGAAAAACTGCTCTATCAAACTGAGAAATTTAATAACAGAAGACAAATTTCGATCCCGTTGGTGATGGTTAAAATTTGAAAGAAATGAGCTTTCGAAAAACAATAATATTTTACTTCACCTCTCACAGTGACACAATACCACTGGAGGAGTGTCATCAAACAACTAGTATAAGAAAAGTCGAATTTTTTCGACACAAACGATAATTTTAGGCGAACACACATCTTTTATAGCAAACGCTTTACTTGTAGCAGAGATACAAGTCAAACTCATAATTATTATCGTTTTGCACATGGAATACTATGTTGTGACTTCTGCTTCCATCCAATTCTGAAAAATATGCATAGGTTACCACTGGTGCACTTGAAGATCGATCTCTTCGACTTTAGATAATGCAGCACTGAAACATCAGCTTCCCCGTTATGAGAAAAAAAATTGTCGCTTTCACTGGTTTTGGGGTTCTATAGACCATTGTAATTCCTTAGCAGAATGACAAATTAATACGGCTTCTATATGAAAACAACCAAATCTGAAGATAAAAAATATATCATCGGATTCATATCGATATGAGCCCTCTAGTGATGTATTTTTAAAAAGAAATTAGAGTTCATCTCTTACAGATTTTTGCTTATCAAAAAACAAGGAGAACCGTCGCTAGTAGCATGTAGAAATGCAATTGTTTAATGATACTTTATTCATTTCTTATTCATCGAAATTACTGTGGATAAATATTACTGGAGAGATTAGAATTCGGGAAAATTTAAACTTTTTCTAGGGCATATTAAAATCGACAGTCGGTATCAGGTGAGATTTTAATTTTTCCTACAGAAAGTTTTAATCTTTTTGACTTCTGATTTTTTTGCTGCGACTAATGCTCTGTTGCGACAATTTTTTCTGTTTTGTGCGTAGCGTTTCTCGAGACTTTTCCAAATGAAAAAAATGTTGAAGTCAATCAAGTGTTCTATTGTTAAGAAATATATCTCGACATACTTCGCAAGACTTTTCCGTCGCTTATTAGTTAAAGACAAAAAAGGCAGATACCTATCAAAAACATTAGGCAAGTGCATTCATTATTCATTTAATTGTAATTCTATTATCACAACTATTCTGTTAACTAAAGAAATGATCTATTTCGACGCAAAGCTAAATAATAACTGATCTATTTTACTAGAGTGGGTCTCAAACGATAATTTGATTATTCGTAAAGGATTATCACACGTTGTACAAAGTAAAACATTGATTGAAGTGAGTGTTTGGTGATGAGTTTTTCTCAAACACGAAAACTGAAGTCGCATAGAAATGCTGAAAGCATTAAGACAATAGGAACGAAAAACAGGAATCGAAAAAAGTCGATCCCTCTGAACACTGCAAAAAACATATTTTGTTGCAAATACAGCTAAACGATAGTACACACACAAACTACTGTTTCATAGATTCAAACCGTATTAATTAAGAATGTAGTTTTTTTCTTGATTAAGAATTTCGACATTTTCAGTTATTTTCACTTATATCTAATTTTCGTCACAATAAATATGGTTCAAAAAAAGAGATTCTGATTCACGACAGATCAGAAAGAATGTTCATGATTCTGATCGAATCTCTGTGACTATAAACAAAAAATTTGGCCACGCCGGATACCACTAATTCAGAGAAGATTATGTCACAATATTATTTAGCAATTTTCAAATTTAAAGTTTATGCCTTTCGCGATACGAGTTTCAATAAGAAGGAGAGCACCGTTTGTCCCTAAGCTTTTCTATATCATCGATAATCTGAGAAGATAATAGTACAGTTTTTAAATTGGAAAAGTCATTTACTGATGTTCGCTCAATCTTGAGAAGGAGAATCAATGTAGATTAGACAAGTACATGCCGACTATATACCCACAAGATATTTAGTATTAGTAGCAATAGCGTTATTATTTAGATAGATGCTCAACAACTATTAATACAATGATTAGAACATCAGGTTCAGATATGTAATATTTTTGAGTATACCGAGTTTTTGCAGTATCATCGTTAGTAATCAAGTATCACTATGTTGTTTTGCGTATTATAATACATAGAACGAGTTCAATGAGACTACAGTTTCATGTAAAGAGATTGAAAATATAGATTGAATCGAAACTGATTTTATGGTTAAGTATTACTTTTGCGAAGTATTGCGACACAATAACGTTTCTCAATGTTGTCTGCTAGGCAAAAAAAATAGAATAATAGACTTTGCTAGCTCTATGTATTTTATATGTATTCGATAGAATTATGTTTAGGAAGTGGCACAATTAAAAACATACTGAAGTGCAATTAAATTTGACTTCCTCTCGATTGTCACGCTTCTTCTGAGTGATTCATTAATTCTTGTTTTAAATAATTTTGAAGTAAATGATGGAGAAATATTTCTACTTTTTCTTTATTCCAACAATGTAGAAATATATACTTTAAAGTTCAATATTGTTCGAACAAAAACAAAAAGTGTAACAGTGTTGAACGGAATATTATCTACATGTTTTGCATTACCTCATCCATGAGTAAAACATTGTGTTGGAATAGATTCGATTAAGTTATATTAGGATCTACTTGCTTTCTCTGGTATTGTTAAGTTACTTCAATATTTATCGTGATGTTGGCAGAAACTTTGGTGTTTTCTCTTCATCGGTTGATTTTGCTTAGTAGAGGACATCTGGGGGAGAGTCTGTTTTTTTGATTACGTTCCAGTTTAGAAAAACCTATTGCAGAGTCTATTCACGTTGAGTTCAGAATAATTTTCATACAGTGACACTATCATTCTTACAAAATATACTTCATGTTCCTAAAAGTTTGTTTTAGTGATTGAACCATTTATTTACGAACTGATATACATAAATTTTTCCATATAATCAGTTAAGAATTAACATAGATTGTAAATGTTTCATCTTTTCATTCATAGGTTTGGACGAAATAGAATTTTCTTTTTTCTTATAGTTTTTTTATTCGCGCCAGCAGAGATGAGGAAGAAACAAATAGCTATGGTTACTACACGCTTTCGCACTATGATGCTTTACCTCTCAGCGGAAAGGAGGACGTTGCTGATATAGTCTCTCACTAAAATGACTACGAAGAGTGAATGCCAGCAAGCGATGGTGTCAAAAAAAGTGAGACAATCAAATAAACGCATTGTGGTGCTTTGAAGATTGTATAATTTTCCATCAACACCCTTACGCTTTTCATAAGTTATTATGTTTTTAAGGAATACAAACGTCATCTACTGTGGTCGAAAAATGAGTTTTCTAACGAAGTCAATATCTAGTGAAGAACAGTTTAGACGAGTTGAACTTTTTAGAAAACTTTAGTGATTTTAATGGTTCCTTTTGAGTAGGATTTCAGATGATAATTCTTTAATAAGTTGTTTTCTGCGATTTCAGTCGCACATGGAAAAAGGATAATTTATGCGTAACTGTAAAACCATAGCAACTGTGAGTCAATCTTTCTGAACTCCTTCTAGTCTCATCAATTCTATCTATTAATACGCTTTGAAAATCATTTGCAAAGGTACTCCGATGAGTCTATTTTATCATGTTTCATAAAGTCTTCTTTCAGCTTGTATCAAATTCAAGCACTTTTATGATTGAAGAGTGTAATCAAGAAGAAAAACCCAGATTCGATCATCAAGACGTGTGTCCTTATACAACCAAAAGAATCTTGTCCATAAAGAGTGCAACAAAGTGTCCATTCAGTACGAAGATCTTTTCTATATGTATACTTATCGTACCAGATCATCAAAAAGATCAATATGTTCAGTCTCTAGTGAAAGGGTTGCTATACGTCATCTATTTTGACCTGATTATTCCAGCGCTTTTTGCTTCTGAAAGTCATGGTATATACCATAGTCTATGCAAGCTTATTTTGATTTTTTGCCCATGCGTTACAACCCCTTACTTAGCATATAACAGTGCAAAATCTCAAACGAAGGAACCAAAAATCTTAAATGACATGAGAATAATTGAGCATCATCTCTGGTCAAAGTCCCAGGTTATGCTTTATTGATTATTTAGTAGTTAAGTGAATATATTTAAAACGTCTTTGCGTAAAATTTGATCAGATTGACATTGATTTATCTGAATCTTATCTCAGAAGCTGCAGATTAATCTACACAACGAGCGAACTACAGTACACAGCTTTCAATGATACTTCAAGCGTTGTCTGACTTTAGATAGAGGAAATATTAGTTTCAAAATAATTTTATCGGAAAAAATTTTGCTTACAAGTATGAAGTAATTGATATTGCCAACAAGAATATATTTTTTAATATCAGAGAATATATATTAATTTAGTCTGTTCTAGAAACGGCATTGCGGCGAGCCTGGAGATATTTCACTCAACGTAATTCACATAGTGGAACACGAAATAAGCGGCCACGGTTACTCATGTTGGGATGCATGCTTCTATTTATTATTATTGGGATTGGGATTGGGATTCTAGTATATAAACGAGTTACCGTTATTCGAGAGCCAAATGTGTCTTCTACTGTTGGTACAACTGTTCACACATCAAGTATCTCAAGACTGAAAACCTTAAGCAAACACAGTAAGCAATGTGCAAGGGTGTGTTTGTGGATCTTCAGTTCTTTCTTCTGTCAATACCCACACTCACCGCCTCATATAGTCTACTAAGTGAACTAAAAACGGTTACGAAAATATATCTAGAATTGTTGAGCAATGTGATTTACACCAAATCAGTGAAAACATCTTTTTTAGGGAAAATTTACGAAAATGCGTTTTTACAGATTACTTCGTATTGTATGAAAATAGAAATCTTCCTCACTTTCATCCTCAATCTTATATTCTCACGTTTGCCCACCATTTTTGTTTTAAGTACTCATACTGTCGACCACAGTAGGCATTATTAGAGGTGTTAGCCGCCGAATTTTCGCCGCCGCCGCCGATAAAATTTTCATTCGCCGCCGCCGAAGAGGGAGTTCCGGCGAGGAATTTTTCGCCGCCGCCGCCGTCGATCGAATTAGAATCTCTAGTTCAAACTTCTTCCTTTTCTGAATAATCAATTAGGCGAGAGAACAAAAGGTATGAAACATATAAATAGTTGCGTTCGCATTGCACATTCAGTGACACAACTGACATTCTTGTTAACATTGTATTATATCTGGCAGGTGAAGAAAAACTGATTATTCTGCTAGAATGACGCACTGTGTTCGAGATGTTTACATCAAGCTCCGCTCTTTCAAGACCGGTCACTCTCTTGCATGGTCATACGTCGGTCAACTGACATCATTAAAAATGAAAGAAGCGATCGATAACAATTTAATTTGTTGCAAAATTTGCTTTGACAAACAAGTAGATTGAAATGATACTAGTATTGTTTCCGCTTCTAGCATACGCTATTGTTATTTTTCAACTTATTGTACCTTAAAATATTGAAAGTCTTGACTTGATGAAAATAAACTGACGTATAGTGAAAAATCTTTTTAGAAAAGGAGATCCACGTTGAAGGAGATATATAACGTTATATTTCTGTGAGAACGAAACGTGTAATGTTTGTTTTAGTAGTAGCGAACCACGAATAAACAGAAACGATGCACGAACAATTTCACCGCCGCCGCTGAAAACAGTTTCCTCGGCGGACTTGACGCGCCGCCGCCGCCGGTATTTTGAAACTTTTCCGCCGCGGCCGCCGGAAAAGGGATCGGCTAACACCTCTAGGCATTATCATCTATAAGATAAAGTTAAGTTATTATGTACTGACTAACATTTTAAAGGGAGGCGTCGAGTGAAGAAAATATATGGATGACAGTAATAAAATACAAAGTATGCATGATGATAATATCGGTTTACTTACTGATGTTATGAATATTATTTTCTAGATACATGTGCAATATTTAAGATCTTCACCACGTATATGCATAGAAGCAGCATAGATACATTCGATTGAAGAAGAAACATGTCACTGTTTAGAGTTAGAAGCAATTCAATATCGACGTCCCATATGAACGAATGAGAGATCTATTCATAGAATCTACTTGTATATAGAAAAATTCATTGTTATACAAGACGATATCTAGCTATTTATTATTATGAAAAAGTGCAGAAATGAGGAGTAATGTTGGATGTAAGAAAAAAAGGAAGCATTCGTTGTGGACAAATCAAAGAACATTGCTCATAATTTAAGCTAAAAAATTCAAGTTCTAATAATGACTTCTAATCTCTTCTTGGACGTCAAACTTGCATGCGTAACTGAGCATTCAATGCATCATCTGCTGTTCTAATTGAATAGTTGACGATTCGTTAATTTTCCGTCAACTTTGAACAAGTAACGCTCGTCGGCAGGACTCGCTTAACCCTCGACTGGATTCAATCGTGTTATCATCTTTTATCATTTTCTAAGTTCTGCTCTGACAATTATTGTGCAACACATGCGCAGACGAAAATCTTCCTATAATATTATTTTGTAAAAGATTCGGACCTTTCTATTTTCCATTCTAAATTTCTAAGATTTACTTAATCAAACAGCTCGCAGTCTATTGTCATAATTGAATTAAACCCATGCTCTAGTCCTCTTACACCGTAGTCTGAAGATGTTTGTTCTCCCTCTCAAATTTTCACTTTTGTCTAGGACTATTTGTATTTTCAGTTCCTACTTACAAGGGCTAGATGTTGAAAACAGCTGACAATATCAATAAACAAAAAATAGTGGAATATATGACTAACTTTTCAAGATGAATCAGATTTCACTAATTTTTTTTCTAAAGAATATTGTATGTTAACGTAGGTCAGCGTATACTTTGAATATTAGAAGAGACAGATATAGACAGTATTGAATCGAACACAAGAGTTTTGACTATTCTTCTTTACTATCTGTTCATCAATCCCTCTAAAAATCTTTAGGTTTTGTTTATTTCCCAATGTTTCTCGATATGATTAACTTAGTATCATATAGTAACTTGTGCATACGTGTGAACAGAACGTTTAATGGAACTCACATATATTTTATGAAGTAAATAGTGACAAAAAAACTGCTCTAGCAAGCTTTTTTAACCGCTCAATCACTCTTGAACTCGAGCTCTGTTGCATAGCATAGTTTCCACTAACAATGGAGGTGTTTGTGTTGTAAGTTAAATCGACTAGACATATTCGGGTCAAATGAAAGCTCTCACCGTCAAACTAACAAGGTTAAAATATTAGCGGCAGTTGGCTTACCTAGAGGGGGATATTCAAATTTTTAGGTATTTACAGTGTATGTAAGATAGCCACAATTGAAAATTTCGACCACGTTAGTTTCTTTTTTTGTGGTGGTTGAATAGAGCAGCTCGTCGAGTTGCATTAGAAAAAGTATGTTTGAAATTTTAAAAATGGGCTTAAAAGTACTTTTTACGAAGGTCACAAATTTGGGTCTATTTTTCCTAATATTTGAAAATAATGGTAACTGGAACCTATTTCTAAAACTTTTTTAAACTCCATTTTTAAAATTTCAAACATACTTTTTCTAATGCAACTCGACGAGCTCTATCCAACCACCACAAAAAAAGAAACTAACTTGGTCGAAATTTTCAATTGTGGCTATCTTACATACACTGTAAATACCTAAAAATTTGAATATCTCCCTCTAGGTAAGCCAACTGTCGCTAATATTTTAACCTTATTAGTTTGACGGTGAGGGCTTTCATTTGACCCGAATATGTCTAGTCGATTTAACTTACAACACAGGCACCTCCATTGTAAGATATAGATATAGTGTATATATACCAAAAACCGAATGACAATATTTCGAGTAGCAATTATAGCCCCAAACTAGTTTATTTCAAAGTAAAATATCATGAAAATTTTAGCTTAAACACAATATTTTTCTTTCTGAGATATTAAAGTCTATAAAATTCGAAAATTCTAGCACCTTTCGTGGGATAAGAGTAATTTTTTTTGGAATTTAAAATCCTAAAAAGAAAAACATTGTGTTTAAGCCGAAATTTTTGTGATATTTTACTTCAGAACAAACTCGTTTGTGGATATAACCAGTGGCCTAGGGTGTGTGGGTGCGGGCGTTTGTCAACTCTTGAACAACAACATCCATACACACACCTACATCCCACAGCCACCCATCCACACTCACACCCACATCATTTATGTTTTTTGCATTGCGATAAAGTACATTAACACAATGTATAGTGATAGGTCGATAGCTAAGCGTTGAAAATAACATCAATATGAGTCACAATCGTTTAATTCTATTCTTGAACTTTCATCTATTTGATGGCTTAAATCAACGAGCAAAGATTAGTGATATTAGGCGAACAATAGACACTTAGAAGAGATTATGTTTAACAATATTACTTATCCTAGTGCAATATTTGTGAATAGTAACGTCACAAAAAATGTCAAGAAATAATTTGCGACCAATCAAATGTTTTCTGACTTTTTTTGCACTCACATAATATAAGTTTAGAACCCTTTGTGATTTTATTTTGGTAGTTTTTGAATATACAAAATTGAATAGATAGACGAAACACGTAGTAATCTGTAACATCTAAGTTGTTGTTAAAAATTTATCGTACTCAGCTAAAACTCTTGTTAACAGAACACATCATTAGTAAAAATATTTAAATAATTTTATTAAATTTATTTATTTTTCATTCTTCCTCATTATATTTCGATATCAATCATGTAAAGTAACTCTGTCTAAATCTATTTAAGAACATAATGCTAAAAATGACTTGCAGGGAGTGTCCCCGACTCATATTGTAATTGTGCTAGAAAAAAAAATTGACGCATATATTCTAATATATTTTTCAATAACACTCATTCTTAGTAATGATGTCAATTCAGTGTAGGCAATCATAGCTAGATTTTTTAAATATCTATTCAACTTCAGAAATTCAAAATATACAAAAAAACGGTTCGAAATTGTTCGCAAACTAAAAAACAATCTTCACATGTTATTTTCACAGAACATGCCGTCGTTAGACGAGTTTCTTATGAAGGTAGATTGAATTTTTTTATCGTGTATATTACTAACATGTTACTACACGTTTGATTCATAGTTGAGCAACTCATTTCATAACTCGCGTTGAATGGAATTGACAAAATTTTTCAGATCAATGAATTAAAGTGGGGGATGCAAAAATCAAATTCGGCAGAATCAATAATTTGAATTGAAATGAAAAATATTTGGGAAGACCTGTGAATTGCGCGAAGTTTAACTGCTCAGCTTTGGTTCTGTTTTTGAGATGAGTGTATGGCTATGAAAAATAATCGAATGATGGGTGTGGGTGTGGGTGTGGGTGTGGGTGTGGGTGTGGGTGTGGGTGTGGGTGTGGTGATTGCGGGAGTGGGTGTGGGTGGTGTGAGTGAGGGTGAGGGTGCGGGTGTGTGTGTGGGTGTGGGTGGTGTGAGTGTGGGTGTGGGTGGTGTGAGTGTGAGTGTGGGTGTGGGATGTGGGTGTGGGTGTGGGGTGTGGGTGTGAGTGGGTGTGGGATGTGGATGTGGGTGTGGGGCGTGGGTGTGAGTGGGTGTGAGATGTGGGTGTGGGTAACGATTTGAGTCGGGACTAGAAACGTACACCCATACTCACCACACCCACACCCACCCACACCCACCCACATCTACCCCCACACCCACACCCGCCCACATCTACCCCCACACCCACACCCACCCACATCTACCCCCAGACTCACACCTACCCACACCACACCCCACGTCCACACCCACATCCACACCCAACCACACCACACCCCACGTCCGCAACCCACACTCCACACCCACTCCGCACCCAAACCCACACCCACACTCACTCCCACACCCACACCCACTGCCACACCCACACCCACCCACTCCCTCAGTATTAGGGATGTGCAGTTTCGCTGGAAACAGTGACACACTGACAATGAGCGCACTGTCTGCAGTGGCACACTGACACTGAGTTCACTGACTGCACTGGTTCCACTTTCTGCACTGATGCTGGTGTTCACTGAACCAGTGCATACGCTAGGCCCTTATGAGCTATGAGTTCTCTGGAAAGAGTTAATCCTGCTAGCCTCTTGCTGCTGAGGTACAACATTTTCAATATGTGGTTTGGAAAAAGCCGTGGTGCCCCCTCAGGAACATCAGGAAAAGTGAGTTTTGAGTTTTCACCCGAGACTTTTCATATAGATTGGCCTTAGTGAGAATAGTTTATTATGAAGGTTTCAGATGCTTTGGTTGCTCCTAGTTTAAGATAAGAACATCGTGTCTGTCAGTGTTTAGAGGCTACTTTAGGATAACTGTATTTTATGATAGAAACTGCGAAAAGAGCTAAAAGTTTCATAACAAACTATTTTCATTGACACATATTTCAATGCAAAGCTTGAAGTCGAAATGCGAAATTTAGTTTTTCAAATATCCCTGAGAGGGACCACAGCTCTTTTTTCTTCAACATACAGTAATAAGGCAGTATTTCAGCAATAATAAGTTAGTGGTACGAACTTTTTTCAGAGAATTCATAGATCGGGTTGTGGGTGTGAATGTAAACGAATAAAACATCACACTCGAACCCACATCCACCCACACACCCACATCCACACTCACACCCCACACCAGCACACCCACATCCACACCTACACCCACCCACACCCCACACCCACATCCACACCCACATTCACACTCACACTCACACCCACACCCTCCATGGGCATAGTACACGATGGTGTGTTATGGATGAGATGGTGTCTATCCTATGCGTGATGAGCGTTACGCTCGCCATGGCTCCACCAGGGTGATTCCTAGTCGCGCACGCGCGTGTATAAGAAAGAAAAAAATTGAGCAATGAATTCGAAGCGGTGCGATTTATTTCAAATGAAAGAGAAAGCGAACAAAAAAACTTCAATCAATCGTTTCGAATTCATTGAATTGAAAAAAATTGAACACGATGATTGTCTAAATCGGCGACATAGAGATTGCCTTGTCGATCGAAAGACAAACCCACGGGTTTTCTGAACTGATTTGCTCCTTCTCCTTCACCATTTCCACCGGCAACGATAGTACCCTCTTGTGCTCCTTGAGTCCAACGCATGACTCGATTATTGAACAAATCTGCCACATAGATGGTACCCAATGTATCGACCAAGAGTCCATAAGGAAAAGACAATTGTGTCAGAGAATCTCCTTGACCTTGACCTCCAGCAACAACAATGCCTTCTTTTGTACCTTTATTCCATTTCATTACACGATGATTGTTCGAGTCTGATACGTAGACATTCTGTTGTTGATCGACAAAGATATAGGACGGAGAGTTGAGTCTGTTGAGAGCACTACCTGGACCATTTCCACCAGCCACGATAATTCCATTCTTGTCTCCTAGTTGATATCGTCTTACTTCATGTGTTTCGTTGCTAGAGACATAGAGATATCTCTGATCATCCATAAATAATCCCCAACATCGGATGTTGTCAATGAGAATTTCTTCTTGAGTTGAATCACTACAACGAGCCCATCGTATAACTCGTCGATTCCACGGATCGCCGATAATGAGACTATCAGTCTCTTTGTCGATCAGCACATCAGTTAAATAATACAATTGAACCAATCGATTTCTGTCGCCATTTCCACCGGCTACTACTTGTCCATTCTTATCACCCATCTTCCATTGGACGATACGATGATTCGAGTAGTCAGCAATAATCATCGTTTGATCTTCATCAATGACTAGACTAAAAGGCTGGTTGAGTTGATCTGTGGCTCTGCCTTTTCCATTCCCTCCAGCAACAGTCCTTCCATTCTGTGACCATTGAGCATCGATTGGAATAGTGGAAATAACTACAATGAAAAAAAAAACTTTTTTAAATCGTCATTGTTGAAGAGATTTTTATCTGTCGTACACGTGAAAAAGTATATTAATACGAAATTCTCAGGAGATTTGTGTTATAGAAGATGTTTTACGAGAATTTCGTAGTTTTTCAATAGCATTGCATGTCGATTTAAATAAAAAGGAAACTTAAAAAAATGAAAATGCTTTAAATTTATTATTTTAACGTGCTTGTTTTTTTTTCTCTAAATAAACTTGATCTTAATCGGAATTCTGGTAGACATTTATCTTTACAATACAATAAATAGTTGTTATTAAAGAAATACAAAGTAGTCTGAATAAATCGTAGGAATTCAAAAAAAAAAGTTCCATGCATATTAATGAAATTTAGCAATTCATTGAAACAAAAGAAATATGTAAAACTAGACAAAACTTTGAGAACAGACTATACTAAAAGACAAATCGATTGTTTTTCTAATGAGTTCTTTATTTTCGTATTGCGATTAAAATTTAGATGAGAAAAAATATGTTGTCGAAAGTTTTACAAAATTTTTTTGGAATAAATCCTACTGGAACTCAAACAAGCTCTCGAAATATTCCCTCGACTGTAAGGAGGGTCATACGAAATAAATGCGTTTGTTTTCTTGTTTGCTTGCTTGAGGTCAAAAAAACATTTTTTTTTCGAAAATTTTTTTTCATGCGGGAACAGACTTTTTTAGAAAAAATAATTTCTTTCGAATACTCCCCAAAACTTTTTTCAAAAAAAAAATTTTTTTTGAAAATTTTTTTTAATGAAGAAACAGACTTGTTGAGAAAAAATAAATTTTTTTGAAAACACCTGAAATTTTTTTGGGGTCAAAAAAACATTTTGTTCAAAAAATTGCTTGAAGACGGTAACTTTGGTACTTCATAACTTTTGATAGGAATAATACATGGTTCTCAAATTTTCAGTGTTAATAGGACACTGAAAGATGTATCTCTTCTGAAGATTTCAGCTATGCATACCGTTCCGTTTGCTAAGGATAGTCCCGTGAAAAAACAGCATTTTGCTAAATGTGGGGACATTCAGGATACGCTTTGTCCCAAGATATGTATTGTCTGGGGCGTTGGTTATTAGAACTTGGAAGTACTCTCTTTGGGCTACAGTTCTGTAAAAAAATTAGCGTGGGATCTCGAAGAGTGACTCCAGGGCACTCATTGCAAAATACAAAAAAATGAGCCTTTTTTATACAAAATCTACTCCAAGTGTACTTCGAAATTCCTTCACGGATTCTGCTATGTGACATAAATTTTATATGGTAAAAGTCAGCATCTGATTCTCTATTAGTCTGTATCGGAATATCCTTTGAAAATGAAAAAAAAAATTTTTACGAAAAATTGTCCTAGGGGTGTACAGGGTTGTGAGAATGAAATATTAAAGAAAGACCTGGAGGGGGGTAGGGGGATTTTTCCTTAAAATTTTCTTTTTCAGTTTGAAAGGATATTTTGATATAGGGCAATGGAGAATTTCATGCTGATTTTTACTAGATAAATTTTATACCACATACTTATTTCCTTGGAGGAACTGTGAATTGCACTTGAATAGATTTCCCATAGAAAAACGTTCACTTTTTCATATTTAGCAATGAGTGCCCTGTAGCCGTTGTTGGAGATCCCAGGCTGATTCTTTTACAGAATTGTAGCCCAAAGAGAGTACTTCCAGATTCTAATAACCAACATCCTACATAATCGATATCTTGGGAGAAAGCCTATCTTGAAAGTCCCCACATTAATCAAAATTTCATTTGTTCACGGGGCTACTGTGAGCAAATAAAACGATATGAATAGCTGAAATTTTCAGGAGAGATACAACTTTTAGTTTCCTATTATTAGTAAAAATTTGAGAGCCATACATAATTTCTATAAAAAGTTATAAAGTGCCAAAGTTACCATAAATGGACTTTTTTTCGTATATTGAGTGCTTCATAAAATTCCAATGGATCAATATTTTAAAACAAAAATTTTATGGAAAATAGAGTTCATTGGGATGCATGATAATAAAAACTTTCAGCTCATTTGGTTGAACCATTCATGAGATATCATTGCATTAGGACCCCCATTTATATATATAGTCATTTTTAGGCCTTTTCGTATAATGCTCATAAAAAGAATAGAGGATTCAATAGTTTTTGAACCGGTTTGCGTCAAAAATCATAAAGCTCTTTTCTTTATAACATATCTTAAATTGAGCAAGTTCTGATAATATCGATTGAGCAACTTCGGTCGTTGCTTACATGGACTGGTTCTTAAGGCTTTTCGCCGTTTTGATGAAAATTTGATATAGGCCATCGAGGGACCTGAATGCGAATCCGAAATACATTTCTTTGGTTGACGTTTCATTGGTCGGGAGCTCATCAATCAGAAATCAACATTTTTATTGTAAGAATTTTTGCTCTTTTGATGGAACGTTAGTAAGGAATCGAAATCTTTGTTTTGCAAGTAGTTCTCTCAATTGAAGGGAAGGTCATACGAAATAACATGCATTTGTTTGTAATCTTGCTTGAGTGGGGTCAAAAAAGCATATAAGAGAGATTAGCTTATGTTAAGACTATTCCTCGTTTTGAGTGAACTTTGCTGTAGGTTATCGAGGGCCGTGAATCCTAATCTGAAGCCCAAATTTTCAGCCGAGGGTTCATTGATCGAAAACCGACCAAACAGAAACGAGCTTTCTTATTTTTTTGTGACAGCGCAAAAAATATTTTTGTGTCGAAAATTTTTTTTAATCTACAAACAGACATTTTTGAGAAAACTGCACTAATATTTTCTTAATGAGGGATTTCGATACAACTCTGATTTTTCAACTGGATGATGAAATTGAAGAAATCAGAAATAGTACACAACGAAGCTTTTGTTTAGAAATTCATGTCGAGAATTCTCATGCTATAGCTCTAATGGTTTTTTGAATTAAGCCGAGTTTGTGAGTAGATGAAGTGTAAATAAAGAAGGATAGTGCTGTGGAGATATAGAACGAAGCATAGCAGCAGCTAGTCGTGAGTGGCGCCCCGGAGTGGCGCCGACGAACGGCTAGCCGCTGGACTCGAAAGTATCTTAAAGAAATGCTTCAAATTGCTGGCATTCATCAAATAGACTTCAAGAGTCTAGGTCATACGGGTTTGAATAAGGAGTAGCAGTTGCTAAGAACTGAGGAATATTTTGAAATGAAGTGTGAGAACGCCTTTTCTACAAGTCTGCGATATTTGAATAGTACATTTGAGGGAAAACATTATTTATAGAACTTATATTCGTTCTATCGGAATGCTATTTGAATGAAATAAACGGGGGTTTCCTAGGTGGAATGCTTTCTTGTTGATACTGATTCAAATGTCGAAATGTATATGGATATATTCAAATTACCTATCTAGTCTGATGGCTAATATAAGTAGGAGCTTCTTCCAAGTATAGAAGTTCGATTATAGACCAGACCTTATGTGATTAATTGTAAGCTAGAAGTTCAAGTAAGTCCTATTTTTCTAGCGAACAATCTAGTAAACAATATTGTCGGCAGATGTATCAGTAAGCGAACGAACTTATAATAAAAGTTTTAAGGAGTATGGCGCGTTTCCACAAAAGTGTCACGAATGACCTTTGTTTTATTACCTCTCAGAAGACTGAATATAAGCCCCTGTTTTTTGTGTACATATGGATATCCTCGCCATAGTGTGGTTGCTTAGATTTATTGCAGAGTGTCAATGTGAGGGTATCAATTTCATTGGATGCATTCGTGACAAAAGTTCATCCGGGCCAGCATACAATTATGCACAATGAGATTGACGTCAATGTCAGCGTACACATATCTACCCACCCTTTTGGAACATCGGGTACTAGCTGGGTGGAAGACTGTCGATTGAAAGAAAAAAGCTTGTTAGCGCAGCTCCTACGGAGCTGAAATGTGGAACTCACGTATACCTTTAGCTTTGTTACCTGACGCATCATCTGTATAATGAAAGACTTCTTGTCAACTATAGTTGTTTTCCTTGAGAATCGATGAAAAGAGCCGGAATTTATTATTTATTTGTATATTAAAAATATATATTAAAAAAAGAAAATATTGTTTTTTTCATTTAAGCACGCTCGATTTCATTTATAATTATTGCTATATACTCGATAATAATCTTTTTTTTTTGTTTTCTAATTTGAAATTATTTTTCTCCACCATCGAGTATTTGATGAATACGGTTGTTGCAGTCTATTTTGAGGGGGGGGGGGGGGGGGATGT
>CAJNOP010001845.1:8153-19402 GCA_905250075.1 Rotaria sp. Silwood1 | reverse complement strand
ACCCACACCCACACCCACACCCACACCCACACCCACCCACAGCCACACCCACACCCTCACAGCCACACCCACACCCTCACAGCCACAGCCACAGCCACAGCCACAGCCACAGCCACACCCTACTAAATCAATATTTGATTTAGATATTCATATATGTTGCGCGTCCTATTATTAGAATTGTTATATTATTAAAAAATCCATGTTTCAATGTTTTAATTATTGTATGTATAAATTTTGACTGCCTACCGTCGATCACCCACTTCGAACAGCGACAATTGACCAACAGCTGCCACGGCAAAATAGAAGAGAGTCTACAAGATAATATCATGAAAAGCTCCATAAAAAAACATTATCAATACAATCGGCACATTTGTCAAGATGACTGTATTGTCATCTTGAATAACTAGATATATATAAAGCAACTTGAGTCTATATAAGCATTGATCCAAAAGGTGAACGCCAACAATAATTTTGGCAATTGACATTGTTGACGACAATAGCAGTACAACAAATAATGAGGATGCTGTTCGTATATGTCACAGTTGCTTATCAATGAGAACTGTTGTTCTTTCTCCCAACGCAGATCTCAAACTACGAAGACCTAGTTGACTTTGAACAGATGGATTGCCTGGTTATCGCTAAATAATCACACTTAAGTGTCAACAGTTAGAGAGAAGGTTGAATGTGAGCATTGCCATCCATTTATCAGAAATAACAGTAATAATGTAAGATGTTTTAAATTATCAAACATCCTGTGAATTACATGCTCAGGTATAAAAGTAAAATAAACGTACATTAAACAAGTAACATGTTCATTGCCCAGCACCAGTGACTTCGGTCGTGAAGGAGTAAAGGTTTCACTATAGTTTAGGCATAGGAGTAAGGGTCAGTAATAGTTATAAAGGGTTATTGTAACAAATTTTTTTAATATGCATTGAGGTTATAAGATGGATAGTTAATTTGTTACTGCTGCAGCTTTTATTTTATTTGTGATCACAAAGAGAAACTGGAAGAATAGTGTTACCACTATCCTCGGTGTACATGATGTTAACGTTCTACACTTTTCCAGTTCTACATCGTTCCAGTTCTGCATTACAACACAAAGCACACGCTTTATATACGCGCACACAAGAGAGAGAGAAGAAAAGAAAAAGATATGATAGGCATAATCGCATTGCACTAATTACCTTTAAAGATGTAATCGTGTTACGCAAAGATATACGGATAACCTTAAGAAGAAGACCAGAGAGATTGATGATAGTAGTAGATTATACAACACTGATTGAGAATGACATATTGTATAACACACATAAAAAATTATTCC
This sequence comes from Rotaria sp. Silwood1, assembly GCA_905250075.1. NCBI lineage: Eukaryota > Metazoa > Rotifera > Eurotatoria > Philodinida > Philodinidae > Rotaria > Rotaria sp. Silwood1. Next base: position 18,078 of record CAJNOP010001845.1, on the reverse strand, counting down.
TCCTTTCTGTAGAACAGTCTCAGAGGATACTAAAGAGAAATGGACACGTTAATATGTGAACAATACAGGATGTCCATACATTATTGGCACAGTTATATATAATTACTTCTGAGGGGTTATATGTAGAAATAAGAAATTAGATATAGAACTAAGGAGTTACGGATAGAAAGAAGAGGTTAAGGATAGAAATATAGGGTTAAGGATACGAATAAGGAGATAGATATAGAAATAAGGGGTTAAAGATAGAATTATGGAGTTTAGATCTAGAATTAAGGCGTTAAGGATAGGAATAGGGGTTAAGGAGAAGTAAGGAGTCAGAGATAGAAATAAGCGGTTAGGAATAGAAATAGGGAGTTAAAGATAGGAATAAGAGTTTACCGATCAAAGAAAAATCGCGATCTAATCGTACATTGATCGCGATTTTGTCGCAAAATCGGCAAGAATCGCCATTTTGGACGATTTTATCGCGATTACCGCACGATTAATTGGCATGATAAATCATGATAAATTGTCGATTTTCGCGCGATTTTCATGACATGGGATATCCTTACATATTTTACCCTATCTCTCTATTTTCATACGTCACATCTCAGAAACGAATACCAAGATAAAGGTTCCTCCTTTCCAGATATTGCAATACTAATGAGAATTCGGGCAGTTTATTCACATTAGGTTCATTAGTTTCCGCCAAATTCTCATGTATGATGATTGGACAATGTGTATGATGAATGCACAAAGTTATACTTGCTGTAATAAAACAGCTCGATCCAAACTTTAATACGTTATCTTTAATGATGTATTCAAGTAAACATCATTTTCCAATATTTTCTACTAGGAATGTTTCACGTCAAACTGACAAATAACAGAGAATATGTATGTAATCTGACGTCATTTGCAAGAATGCACTCGAATAAGACTCACCCACGAAGAAAAAATACATTTGAAGATTTTTTTTCTCCTTCATTCTTTCACAATGACGGCGACTGCATGAGCAAAGTAGGAAGAAACGAGACGAGAAGAATGAAAAAACCCAGTGTGAAAAACATTCGTATAAACCGAACATACAACTGCAATTCAATGGCGATTGTAGATTTGGACAGACAAATACATAAGCGATAGATCGAATATCCGAACATCTTTGGAAATTGATTGAGTAAGATTTTTTCCTAAACTTACGTCTTCGGTAATCAAAACGATCATGTCAGAGAGTGGTATGCCTTTTATTAGTTTTTTTTTTGTAAGATTCATTGACTTTTGACTCAGAATCCTACATAAAGTCTATAGCCAGGCCATTTCACTCGAAAAATAGAATACTCAATGCCTATCTGTGTCGAGTATTCTGACAATTTATTTCATAACTTGTACCACCGTTTCTTAGCACGGTTTCTTCAAGCTATGAAAAGTCGATGCACTTTGCCGACATTTCTAGCTTTAGTGGACGTATTCCTAGTGTTTCGTTTCACCATTGTAGATTGTGTAAACGATTTCTCACCGAATTTTTCGCTTTGATTGTTTGTGCCTATACCTGATTAGGGACTCTTACAACCGAAATTATCATGGCTCTTCATCACAAGAAGGACGGTTCCTTGGATATGCGCTACAGCTCTTCAAGAGCGGTTGCTGCTTCGGCTGCTCAGTTCAGTCATATCAGTCGACCATCGAGTTCTTCTGAACTGCACTTAAAAAAAGATGGTACTTTAGACATGAGATATGCATCGTCAAAACAAATCTGTTCGAACTATGGAATACCAAAGAACATCCCACTTACAAATGCTAATATTCCTGATATGAGAACAACAGCTGCAAAGGAATGGGTCAAACAGCAAGCTCAACGTGGCGATGATGGAATTCCAGGATGGATACCCAAAACTAAAGATGATCGTCCTGATTTTTCCAAACCAATAGTAAAAGAATACTTGAAATGGAAGGATAGCAGTGTAATCACTTATGTTCCTGATAAACGATTAGCTTATTATCTTCAAAAACTACAAGACTCGTCCTTTCGAAACCTTGTGCAAAATGCAAGACGATATGAAGTTCAAATGCCACGCTATGTAATCTTGCCTGAAACACAAGAAATTCGGCGTCAAGTGTGCCGATTAACCAAAAATTCTACCACCGACGATGATGATTACGATATCTTTAGTGAAGTTTCAGAATCGGTTCCAGTGATTGATTATCGAGATTTAAACATCAATCCAGATGGTAAATTAGGTACAGGCGGATTCGGTATTGTCTACAAGGGCACTTGGAATAATCGGACTGTGGCAGTAAAACAATTACACTTGAATAAACCGACACGAAGAGACAAGATTTCCTTCGTGAAAGAGGTTAAAATCATGTCTATGCTAGGTGAACATCCAAATTTAGTCTCTCTGTATGGCTATGTATTGGAACCACCTTGTATCGTCATGGAGTATGTTAAATTACGTTCTTTAAATTATCTGCTGAATCATTGTCAAGATCCAACGATCGAAGCCACCATAACAGACGGTAGAATAAAGAAGAAAATTATTCTGAACGTTGTGCTTGGAATGATTCAATTGCATGCTGTCGGTGTTGTTCATGGCGATTTGAAACCGCACAATGTTTTGATTACCGAAGATTACATAGCTAAAGTGACAGATTTTGGACTTGCAACTCTGCGCGGAAAAACATCAGCTTCTATTGGCACTTCTGTCGCACCCTTTAACGGCGGTGGTCACGCTGTTGGTGGTACTCCCGCTTACATGGCTCCAGAACTGTTGAGTAGTTCGAAGCCACCAGAATTCTCCAGTGATGTATATTCATTTGGTATCATGCTGAACGAAGTTATTCAAGAGGAACAACCATATTCCGATCAACTTCGAAACTTTCTTAGACGAGGACCCTTTGCTGTCGCAAATTATGCCAGATTAGGTAATCGACCAAGAATTAGTGCGAGGACGCCAACCTTGCTTAAGAACTTCATCGAAAGATGTTGGCATCGTGATCCTCGAACTCGACCATCGTTTGAACAAATTTTTCACGATTTGCAACCGTCTAACATCCAATTTCCAGACTCTTTTGATTTATGAGCACTATTCCAAACCACTGACTATGAAGTTGTATGTCTTATTGTGACATTTACATCGTATTCACAAAAACGATTAATTTAGAATGATAAAAAACCGCATCATCACAATCTGTGACATATATTCTAACTCATTTGCTCGTTGGATATCAGTTCGAGAATAAATAGCGCACATCTGTCTCGCAAGATAATCCTCAAAATTTCCTTTGTGATGCTTGAGGAATCATGTCCGACGGCGCAGATTTCTCTCTGTTTAAAAACTCGAAAGAATAAGCAATTCAGAGTACCAAGGGTGTGGGTATGGGTGGGTGTGGGTGTGGATGGTGTGGGTGTGGGTGTGAGTTTGGTATGTGTGGGAGTGGGTGTGGGCGTATGGTTGGGCGTGGGTGTGGGTGTGGGGTGTGGGTGTGTGTGGGGTGTGGGTGTGGATGTAACTGAAGACAAGATAGACACCCACACCCATACCCACGCCGACACCGACACCGACACCCACACCTCACCCATACCCACATCCACACCCACACGCACACCCATACCCCACCCACACCCACACCCACACCCCGTTTAGTTTTTCAATTATACAATAATATATGTCATGCTAGTTTTCGTTGTTTATTTAATCCATTTTCGTAAAGACAAGTTCATAGGAAGTGTTTGACGAAATATACTGCTAAGTAGTAACAGAAGGCGTACAAGAAAAGTATAGGAGAATATGTTATATTTCTAAAAAATCAGGCAAGAACTTCTATATTTAAAAATCAATTTGTGTGACAGCATTATCGTAAAATTCACTATCCGATCATTTTGTATCTAAAAAGCTTTTTCTTTTATTCTCAAATTATGAGACGATGCGTTGGTATTTGAGTTCCAAAACTTAGAAGTTCAGTAAATAACTTTACATCTGTACGTACGTTGATACAGAAATCATTCGTATCTACTATACCATAAAACTTGGAGAAGTAATTACGGTTCCATTATATTAATAATTGATATGCAGCGAAAAAAATTAAGCATATACTGACGGATCTAGTTATCTTGATAATTCAGCTCTGACCACTTGCGTTTCTCACACTGCCACAGCGGAAACAACAGTAAAAATGATAACATCTTAAAATGAACACTCTTGTTGACTTCTCTTACTCAAAAAAAGAATATGATTTGATTGATATTCAATAAGTACATAGCAACAGATAATTATTTAGAAAAGTGAAGTTTTCTTTTTGTCTAATGAAAAAGTTTGATTATTGAGAAAAGATTCGTCAGTGAAACATAACAAATTGAGTTCTATCAGAATGTATTCTTTAAATTTTCTTCATAATGAAAGTTTGATGAAATGAGTGTTTTGAGAAAAATCATAAATTCTTTTACGAAAACAAGTACCTATAATATAATTTATAAGTTTGACTATATTATACACTCAAATGTGTTGGAAACAATACTAACTAAGAGAGAACTTCCATTTACTGCATTAGATACATTTTTTTTATCATGAAATGAATGTGGAAGACAATTCTGTAGAATAGAGTGTGAATGAGTATGGGTATGGACGTTGTTGTTCTTCTATGCATCATCCACACACTCACATCCACACCCTACGTTCATTACATCTCTTCTAGGCACTCGAAGTTCTAAGAAGAATGATTTTCGATCTGTTCAACATTCTAAAGTAATAGAAATTATCGAACATCTTTACATGAGAATCCAAAATGTTACATCATGCTTAATGCTCATCAAATGCTAGTTGAGGTTGATGATTTCATCCGATGTTATATCGAAGAAGTCGATACATTAGTTTGTATTTTTCTTGCTATAACTTTGTGTAAAAACAAAATATTTACTTCCACTATTATGAGAACTAAAATAAATCTCATTTTCTTATACGTATGTGAGTATCAACCAGATATCCGCTAGGTTATTATTGAAATTCAAAAGATCAATTTAGTTTAAAACAGAAATTTAAGTTAAATAGTTATAAATTTCCATTCTGTAAAAAAGAAACTTATACTAATATATTGTACAACTTTCTTCAAAATACGAAAGACAAAAATATAAAAATAAATAATGAAAATTGATATTTAATTATACCGTTCGTTCTCATCTTAGTTTCCAGTTAAAATATAGTTGGATAGTACGAGCATCAAGTATGATATATTCGCGATATTAACAAATACCTACATCCATGCCAACACTCGAATTAACATCGAAGCATTCCGAAGTAAACGCTCTTTCATATGTATTATAATGCCTTAACATCATGGAGAACAATTTTCATCAGTATGGTTTAAATCAATTATCATTTATTCCTTATTGTCTTTCACCTTCTGTAATGGATCAACCTATTTCTACTTGACCTTCTTTACAACTGCTTATAAAGTAATTCATTTTCTCTTTTTAAATTTTATTCAATCATTTTTTTCTCTTTCTATCAACAATCTCTTGTTTTATTTTATTTCTTCACTTTCGTATTTTCATATTTTTTCGGATGTGTGTGGACTCAAATTTCCGTCGATGAAGAAGTATGTTACAGACATATATCTTATATGCCTTCACACATTCCGTTCTTATCAGCATCTTTTTTGTTCTGTTTACATCCTTTGATTCTTTTTTTGTTTTAATTAGTATTCTTCCTTGGGGCATTCACGGAGAAAACGAATGTAAAGAAGAAATAAAAAGAAAGACACTTTAATGGATGCTAACAAAATGAACACAAATAATCGAGAAAAAAGTATCTTACATATTCAAAGCAACAATACGATTCGAATAAGTGTATTAGGAGTATTGTTCGGAATTGCAAAATTGTAGACCTGATGAACTCGAGTATTACGCTCTTGTCGACATTATATGTTTCTATATTTATGAAAAAATTCTACATAGCTTGTCTTTTTAGTTTCAAAAAAAATGTTTCATACAATTCAACGACAATTAAAAATATTTCTTCTAATCACATGTTACTATTTCAATTTCATAAGTGAGTTAGTAAATTTCTTCAAAAATGAAAATATAATGAATATTAGTTGGAGGTCCTGATCAATTTCGTTTGTTAGAATATCTATTGGCTAATAACCGATATAACCGAATTGTACGACCTGTTCAAAATGACTCTGACACATTACCGGTTACTATAAATTTGGCTTTGCAAAACATCATTGATTATGTAAGCGAGATTAAATATTTTTTTTTTCAGCTTTGAAATATAAATAGGATGAAAGACACGAAGCTGTTGTCATTAGTGGCTGGATGACTATCGTATGTATACTTAGTGATTATTAGGGATGCAATAGTGACGATGAGCCACCGGTTCAAACTGATAACTGTTTCATCGGTGTGACTGGTAGAGTCCATTGGGTCCAAGAATTTCTGGAACCGGACACGGATCCGATCGATCCAAATTTTTGGACTCGAACCTGATTGATTCATTTTTTTGTGGATCCTAACTAGAACCATACTCTTAAACCTCTTAATAAACTTTTCTACTCCGATTTTGATTGTTGCTCCGAAGATACGATATACTTTTAATTTTTTTTTTGTTAGATTAGTAGCATACTTAAGAGACTAAATTCATATTTAGTTTGAAGTTAATTCATGCGTAAATTAAATTATCGGTAATTTATTTTTCATAATTTATATTGATTTTTAAGTATTAATTACTAATAACTTATATCTATTCTAAATTGACAGTAAAATAGCATTCCTAAGCATATTCTTTAGGCAATCGAATAGCGATCCCATAATAATTAAATTACAATGGTACTCACTCCTATAAAATATTTTTTGATAGAAGAATGAATATATACATTACAAAGACTTTACATTATTTCCTTTATTTTACAATTATTCTAATATCAATAATACTTTGCTTTCTATTGAATCATCGACATAAAAAAAATAATCAAATAGTACGAATTTTTTCTAAAAAGAAAAAGAAGAAACTTTCCGATGTAACAAAAAAAAGGATGACAAGTCAATCACATTTTCAAAGCCAAAAAGTCTCGTATTTTGTTTTTATAAATAAAGGTTTTTTGAATAAAACGAACAAAATTTCAGAATATTCGTAAAATATCATTATGTCCATCAAAAAATCTTTTTGATTCGAATGCGTTGAATAAAAATTTTCAGAGCCGAATCCGGTAGACTCTAATAACCGATTTTTATCGGTAGTAGGGTAATACGAGTTTCTAGTGACATAAATCGGTCTATATCGGTTTTTCGAAATTTTGAATTGAATTTTTTTTTATAAGGGGAAGGGTCTTTTTCGAAAGAAAGCAATTGTTTATAAAGTTTGACAGAAGATGATCGGAATTGAGGAATTTGAATCTGCAATCAATTTTCGAAATTCTGAGCTTGATTTTTCTTCACAAAATCTCTTTTATGAAAAATTGTATTTCTATTAAAAAAATTAAACACCGAACTTCGAGAAGTCAATGATAGATTCGGATTTCTTCACCCCAATTGCCTTTGACCCAACGTGATAAAAAAAGCCTTTTCGGAACAAAAAACTCTAACTCAAAATCTGGAAAAAACAACTATACCCTAAGCCGCAATGGGTCAGTATAAACCAGTATTAGCCTAAAACTGGTTACCAATGGAGCTAGTCTCAGTAAAGACCGATTACTGGTAAGAATTGGTTATCGTCACCATTGCATTCCTATCTATAACATTTAATCTTATTGTTTATATATGTCTGTATAGATGTGGAATGATTATAATTTAAGATGGAAACCAGAAGAGTTTGGTAATATTCAAACACTACGAATACCAAGTAAACAAATTTGGACACTAGATATTCTCTTATACAATAGGTAATTATTTTTCAAAGAATAGATATTTCGAAAAACGATGCTTTGGTTTTTTTTAAAGTGCCGATGAAAATTTTGATATTACAATGAAAGTCAATGCCATTGTGCAACATAATGGTGATATACAATATGTTCCACCAGTATTATTCAAATCAATTTGTTCATTTAATATTGCTGCATTTCCATTTGTAAGTATAAAAACAAAATATATCACTCATATCGTAACTTTGGTCTTTTTTTTTGGATACACAATATTGTACGCTGAAATTTGGATCTTGGACATATGATGATACTGGTATATGGTTGAATCATAGTTTTTTTTTCTAAGATGAGATGCCAAATTTGTTGCATGTTATATGCTTTTTTGTATTACTTAGGAGTTAATCTGACGGCAGAAAGTAGCAAAGGTCAATTAGATGCATACGTCATAAATGACGAATGGGATCTAGAAGGTAGTCAATAAGAGTTACGTGCATTTTATTCTATTTATTCTGTTTTAGATTTCTCAGCAACGAATAATGATATCCCATACAACTGTTGTTCAAATGTATATCCATACGTATTATACACTATTCGAATGCGTCGACGTTCTCTTTACTACATTATAAATATCATTAGTAATAAAATATAAATTACAACATTTTTTTTTCTAATTTTTTTTCATTAATATTATTGTTTCTTTTTCGTTTCATAGTGCCTTGTTTTATTATTAGTTGTATGACAATATTTGGATTTTTATTATCACCAGATAGTGGTGAAAAATTAACCTTGCGTGAGTTAGAATTTGTTGATAAAAAATATTTGTTCTTATACATTGTAAATCTTCAGATATTACAACTCTTCTCACTGTTGTTATGTTCAGTTTACTTCTCGCAGATATTCTTCCACCAAGTTCAAATGCTATACCGATTATTATTGCTTATTTCATGTGTGTTATGATTATATCAGCAGTTTCAGTTGTTACAACAATATTAATATTATCAGTTCATTTTCGAAACTCTAAAAATCATACGATGTCAGTATGGGTAAATTATATTTCAAAATAAATAAATCACATGATTTCAGAAGTCATTTCAGGTTCGTAAGTATATTTGTAATTATTTAGCATGGCTATTACTTATGAAGCGTCCCGGTCATGATTTGAGTTGGTGTAGGATTCGTCGTCAATGGACTTCTCCAAAACAAGAATCGAATAATGTAAATAAATCGATCGATAATCGTCATTCGAAGATTTTTCCTGAACCATCATTGAATAATACATTCGAGTTGTTATCAACTAATGTTGACAAGAAACCTTCAGAATTCTTAGAAAATCAAAATACATCAAAAGAATTGTATACATGTGATATGGATATGATTCGTTCTGAGCTACGCGCTATTATTTCTCAACTTGCTATTCTCGTTAATTATTTTCGACAAAAAGACAAAGATGATGATCAGTCTCAAGATTGGCAATTTGTGGCAATGGTCATCGATCGTCTTTGTCTAGTGATTTTTGCTACAATCATGCTTCTTTTCACTGTACTTACTTTTCTCAACATTTAACTATTTTTTTTTAAACTTCAATTTATTTCTTTTTTATTTAGTAGTGAACCAATTCTTATCTTAATCTTTTTTTTTTAAAATATACATGTTTTAATAAACTCTATAGAGAAAATACTGGCAATTGTATACAAACTATTTGATGAATGATTGAGATAGCTATTGAAATTACAAACAGAATTTGATTAATTTCTGCAATCAATAAAAATGATTTCGAATATCTAAAGTTTTTCAAACAATCTAATTCATAATCATTCTGCGAATTTCTTAAGTAAAGATGCATTAGCTCTAGCATCCTTATTAACAATTACTATCAACGTCAAAACGTAATGAATCTCGATATTTTTTAAATATCTCGTGAACAAAAGCAGCTAGAAACTTGCGGTTTTTACCATTTGAAAGACAAAGTAATTAGTCAATAATCGACCAATCGTGTGAGCGCTCATAAGTCATTTTGAAGAGTGTCTAGGGAAACTATTTCTCCTTGGATTTTAGATTTCAATATGATCATTCGATGGGAAAAATTGTTCACTTT
>CAJNOP010001844.1:11808-23244 GCA_905250075.1 Rotaria sp. Silwood1 | reverse complement strand
TTGCCAGAATAAAACTAGCATACTGGAAAGATAAAACTGTCTTTGCATTACTCATGTATCAGAAAAAAGATGAGCTTTATTTTTATAGTTTGAAATAGTAAGTTCTCAAACCTTTCCTTCGAGAATTTCAGAAAAAGGTGAAATTCCTTAACGAGCGGTATTTCATATTTTTTTATATGATGAAGCTAAGATGGATGAGAAATGATCTGATGGTCTAATAGTTTATTAAAAGCTGAACAAATTTTGAATGCAACCTTGATTTGAATACTTCGTTCTTTCGTATAAAAATGCTTAACTCATAGTCATCTGCAAAAAAAATTTCCATTTTCAGAAATTCGGTAACGGTCATTATTTTTTGAATAACTCTGTTGCGGTTGAAGAGAAATGGGTAACATTTTTACTGGTTACAGATCCAAGGAAGCTCTACTTGTGACAAAAAATTTCAGATAGTTTACTTATTTTACTAAGAAGTTTCGTGGATTGCAGTCTGAAAAAATGAAATTCCGTCACGCGTGGTCACGCCGATTAGTTATCACTGTTAGAGCAAATAATTATTTTAATTATTTAGTTTATTTGTCACTTGAATGTTATTCTTTTTGTCAAAGATGAACTATTATTTTTTTAGAAATTAATAATCATTTGTTTGTTATCAAATGTCATCATTAAAAAATTATTTTGTCAATTTAAATATATTTCAATCATCTGATGACTTAACAACAGATGAAGAAAAAGAACATGAACGTCGATCAAATATTATTTCAACTCGAATCTTTTTTATTATTTTTATCTTCGTTCTAATTGAACTCGCTATTATTATGAAAACAAGAAATCAAAATACACTTATAACAGTTGAAAATCCAAGTGAAGATCAATTCAAAAATTTACCATCTGATGCTCATTGTCCATGTTCTCATATATCATTATCTTATGGAGAGTTTATTTCAATTCAAACTCGATTTCATCAGATATGTTCAAGTGATTTTATATCTGATCGATGGATTAAAACAATTAATTTTGGTTTAAATACAACGTATTTTTCCGCTTATGACTTTCGAACAGAAGGAAGTGCAATATTTCAATCACTCGAAAGTTTTTGTCGACTTTCAAAAGGTTATTCTATTCAAAGTATTGATTCATTTAATAAAGATTTATTTATAAGTCAAGAAGTTTTAAAAGAATCTGTATTTCAATCACAAATAAATGCCATTATTCAACAGTTTGAATTATCATCACCTATTGAATTCTCAACACAAGTAGTATTAATAAGAAAAATGATAGCCGGAAATCGTTTTCTATCTGCTCTACAGACTAATTATATGCAATGGTATATGCTTTGGCAGAACAATGTAACTTTAATTGTGATACATAATCGACTTTTCCTGGATCCACAGGCTTCCTCATCATGTTCTTGTCGGGTCCATATTGATTGTAACATGGAATTAATGATATTTAATCAATTCGGACAATCCGGTATTGAGTACTTTCCGCCTGATGATAAAATATTAATGAAAATTCCTGGAATGTCGCATAGCTGTTTACCAGTAAATACAATTCTTCTCTCATCATTAGAATGTTTTTACAATCAAACATGTTTAAATAATCTTGTTTCATTATTACCTACGACTGTAAATTTTACAGTAATTTCAGAATTAGAACAAAGTCGTTACAAGTTGAATTCAACAATACAAACAATTATCGATAATTTAATGATTGAAGAATGGGTGACCGATATTTCTTATAAGAAATATTATGAACAATGTGCTCCTATTTCATGTACTTATTTTAAGAATGATAAGTATGATTGGAAATTTTTACTGTCACAATTAATTGGTTTATTAGCAAGTATAATAACGGTATGTAGTTTTATTATACAAAAAATAGTTAAATTCGTTCGACGACGACCATCTCAAAATACAGAATCAATATCTTGTAAGTTTAGTTGTTTGATTTATTAAATAGCATATGCTAACTACCTTCAATTCATTAAAATCTCTTCTTATGAACATGAGCAGCGCCAAGCAAAGTTTCTAAAGGAAGCAATTGTACATAGCACTTCGCTATAGAGTTCAGAGATGGACGAGTCGTTGTATCACATCACTCTGTCTCTTGACGGTATTGAGTTTTTTAAATATTTTTTTCTTTAACGTGTGTTTTTCCATTTCGCAATTCTATCTTTATATACAGAATAGCTGATAAATAATAATATGACGATAAGAAATTTAAATATTTCCAACTGAATTTATTCAAATGAATTCATATTTTTGGCTGGTAATAGAACTCTACTCAAACGTTTTTTCCATTCGGATAATGTTAGTAAATATTACTGTTAAATATTTCAGCTGAGCTGATGAAAACAATTTGACTATACTGGAAACAAAAAAAGGTGTTAACCGAAATCGTACAAGTTTCGCGTGATTTTACTATATATCCTCAGGTATCGTACAAGAGTACGAAATCTCTTCAAGGTTTCGTAGCCAAATAGTTTTGTACCAAATGAATTTCTTTATAATTAATCTACTTATCAAACACTTCAGAATGAAGCTTAAGCGTTTTTTTAATCTTTCTTGACTGTAGGTGTTGATATGGTTTTATTCAACAACAGACACCCACACCCCACATATGATAGAAAAATAGGTCATATCGAAATTTTTTTCTTATGATAATAACTGAAGTATGATGAAACAGCACAGAAAGATAGAACATTGTCTTTTCTGTCAGCTCATGTAGAAATAAAGGTTTCTCAAATTTATAATATGGTATTACAGTGACACCTTCACTAGTTAGAATGCTCTTGATGTCGATCTCAAAATATTTTCAAAAATTTTATATCCTTTTCAGGAAAACAAAAATTAAAGTAACCAGGGATTCACAATGGAATAAAATCTTGTCTAGGATGTTTTTATATAGTTCGATAGAACAAGTTGTATTTTTTGAAGCGTCTGTGGATTAAAAACTAGTGGAAAAAAAACTAATTTTATTGAAAATTTGAACGTTTTTCTCTGCTATAAACATGAATTTTTAAATTTTGCAAGTTTTACAGGTATTTTTTTGAGTTTTGGTCTCATAAAAATAATTAATTTTTTCTAAAAATATATATATAATTTTGTAGAAATGAACGAACTCTCTCGAACTATGTAAAAATACTCCAGACAACATTTTACTCTATTGTGAATCTCTGGCTATCCTTTTTTTTTCGCGAAAACGGTATAAAATTATCAAAAATGTTTTTAGTTCGATATCAAAAACATTCTACAACTCTTACTATTTAGCATGGATAGATCTCATTTTTAACGTGTTTCAATCTGATATAAAAGTTTTTTATGAATGCTATTTGAAATCATAGTGTTAAACTCCTCCACTCTGGAAAAAAAACACTTTTTACATACTCTGTATATTCATATTCAATTTCACAAAATGTTGTAAGATTATTTGAATTTATCACAAATAAATAGTCAAGATGATTGAAAAAATGTTTCCATTATAGAGAGTTGTCGAAATTTCTCTACGAAAGTTATATTAATAGTCTCATCCCGTAATAGAAGTCCTCTCCAAAACCTCTGAATGATAAACAGTTTAGAAGCTCCTGTGGGCTTCTATTATGGGAAGGAGTTTATCCCTGTAACAAATTTTAAAAAGATGGAGATATTTCGTTATTACTGCCACATTTATTTTATTGTGATCATAATGATAGACTGATGGAGTAACGTTATCGCTATTCTCGGTATAGGATGTTCACTTCATTACTCGATCACCCAGTTATGTCGATTTTAGATAGAGCATTGCGTTATATAAAAGAACAAAAAAACTAGCTCATCTGAATGATTTGAAGTCGAAATATTTAAATTTCCTATCGCCTTGTTATTATTTATAGGTCAGGCTATATTTGAATTATACCTTTTCATCTCAGAAAATGCAATATTAATAATCGAAAGCTATTTAAAATTTTCTGAATAAATAGTCTGAAAACAGACTTTGGACGAGGCGAGACGGGACCAGTCGATGACGGTGTGACTTCTTGGCAGTCCCATCCACATTTGACAGCATTAATTCTATTCTTAGAACTTTGCATAGAAGAGAGGATGGTATAATGGGAAAATGGAGGCGTTCAGCGAAAAAGAAACTTCTTCGTATGTTCAATGAAACTATTGTTAACATCATCTTTAATAGAAAATACCTATTCATTTTAAAGCATCATCAATACGCCATCATATGAAATAGAAGAAGTACGTTTTATCTCAATAGAATCGATTGTATTTATTTGACTTGTTATGATCCAAGAAACGTTTCAATTGAAAAATACATATTTTATAATGTAAAATTTCAATTTTATCTTACACTTTTTGAGGAAGAGAATAGAATTTGTTTTAGTAGAATAATTACTTCCTCTTTTAACATTAGTACACCGACATATTTGTCTAAGTGATGATATTGACTGATTTGATTTACTATTGAAATTATTGCAAGAGAAAAGTTTTTCTTTATTTTTCTTACGTTAGTTAAAATCTAAAAATAAAATTATTTCTTTCTTTATTTTATGTTTAGTAATAATAAATATAAAAAGACTTTTGAAAAAAAATGTAATTGAACTAAACATGTTTCAAAATAATGGAGGCAATCAACATCAAATCAATTATCAAAGAATTGCAACTCGATTTCACTTATTCTTTCTTCTCATTTCGCTTATTAGTTTTAGTTTCTATTTATTATTAAAGGAAGATCTTCAACAAAAAACAATTTATCAACCATCGGAATTTCAATTTAAAGAACTCGAAAAAATTTATTCTTCAAATCTTTTTTGTCCATGCTCAACAATCTCAATGAGTTATTCAACTTTTGTTACGATTGAATCTTACTTTCATCAAGTATGTTCAAGTGATTTTATGTTAGATGCATGGATTAATTATATCAAGGGTGATAACATGCTGAACGATTATTTTCCAATGTTTGACTATCGAAATTCTGGTGTATTACAATTTCAGTTATTGTCAATGTTATGTCAACATGCTCAACAAACAGTTAAAATTAGTATCAAAACATTTCTTCAAACACAATTTCTTTCTTCACAAGTTATTTCTAAAAATCGATTTGAAACTAAAATTAATTCATCTATTAATGATTGGAAATCTCAAACCATCGATCAATTCTTACAAACAATTAAAATATTTCAAGCAGTATCACACGGAAATCAACTTATGAGTGAGCAGTTTCATTATTATATTCATCATATAGACTGGAACGATACAAAAATGAATCTTGAAGTACAAGAATATTTCAATTGTTCATGTACTCTATCTCAATCATGCCTTATCCCTATCGGCCTGTACGAGATCGATCCGTATTTTTGGGAGATTTTCGGAACATATTCCATAGTCCCAAATTTTTTTCTGGGTTGTTCCCAAATCGAAGGATTGATGAAATCAACTTTAGAATGTTTTTATAATCTATCATGTATGATTGAATTAGATCGATATTTCGATAATTCTCTTGGATCATCTTTTAATTTTTCAAATTTAAATGAAAATCTTAGTCCACCAAATGAAACAATCGGATCAATTATCAATAAACTTATGATTGATTCTTGGACATCGAATATTTTATTTTCTTCATATTATAATACATGTTCTCCACCATCATGTACATATGAATATATTAGTCGAAATGATTTATTCTTTGCTATATCAACAATTCTTGGTATTTTTGGTGGTTTATCTCTTGGATTAAAATTACTTATTTTAATTATTCTTCGATTTATTGAGAATACAATTAATAATAATTCTTTTAATGGATTTATAACAATGATAAAGAGATTATTTGATTGTAATACAGAACAACGTATTATTAATCGACTTCATTTTGTTTTTCTTTTACTAATATTATGGTTAGTATTTATATTTTTTGCTTTTAAACCAAAATCAGTTACTGTCCAAATAATAAAACCATCACTTTCAAATTATAAAGATTTCTTAAAAGATCATTCTTATTCTCTTCAATGTCCTTGTTCACAAGTATCCATTCCATATGAAACATTTCTTAATATTGAACCTCATTTTCATGATTTATGTTCAAGTCAATTTATTCTTGATGAATGGATTCATTATATCTATGGTGAAGGTCATCTTTCTTATCGATTTTCATCCGATGATTATCGTTATTCAGCTCCTGGACAATTTCTTTCACTTTCTTCACTTTGTAAACTTAGTCAAGAAAAAGTAAATCATACTCTTTCGCAATTTCTGAAAAGTTACTTTATTAATGCTCAGCTTTTATCTGAAAATCTTTTAATTGAAAAAATTGAAATAATTTTAAAACGACTTCAATCAACAGCATCCAATTCATTTCTTAATAATTTTAATTTAGTTCGTGAAATAATTGGTTCGAATATGATTATGAGTGGATGGATCACTAATTGGGAATATGTTCCTGAAAGTACATTTTCTGATGGTTTACTTGTACATACAGCACCTGTAAGTTATGGTGAGTGTAATTGTGGATTATCATTTAAATGCACTCAATCATCAGGAGGTATGATGAGTGGTTGTTATCCACTAGAATCTATTCTTCAAACAAAACTTTACTGTTTTTATGATCAAAATTGTATTGATTCAAATGGAAATTTTACAAGATTAAATATATCAACGTTGAAAAAAAGTCAATTTGATTTAAATTCAACAGTTCAATTAATTTTAAATAATTTAATGATTGAAGAGTATAAAAGTGATTTATCATATGAAAATTATTTTAATCAATGTCGACCATTATCATGTTCATATTCTTATATTAAAACTCATGATGTAACTGAAACAGTAATATCTCTCATTTCTCTTTATGGTGGATTAGTTATTATAACTCACTGTTTAGCAATTATTTTTGTTAAAATTTATCAACATAAAAAAAATCAAATTAATCCCGAAGCTCTTCAACAAAATATTTAATATATATCAAGAAAACAAAATTAAGCATATCAAAAGAGAAATAAATTAATTTTGTCAAAGCTTTTGATGTTGTAATGAAATTATTTAATAAATTTATCAATCATATGAACATTATTTTTTAATAGAGATTTTTTAATTGTATACGATTATTAGTTTTCGGTCTATGCAACTCAATTCGTGAAATAAGTTTAAATAAATTAAATTTGAGGGGCGAGAGTGAGGAGTGAGTCAAGCAGACTACAACGCCTTTCGACCTTGCTAAAGGATCTCATCAGATAGTTTCGCCTGCACAATAATATGGTGGCTCGTCCACGTAACGCGCTATTTCAGACATTAAGTATTTATTTCAAAACTCGAAATGAATGTTTGTGTTATGTTGTAGAGCACATTTGAAAGTATCGAAAAATATATTTCATTATTCGAAAAACAATTTCCGGGTATCTTTAAAACTGTATACTTTAAGCACTAAGTAGCATATTGTTCGTTACAGTTTTTTCTACCCTACTTCGAATCTAATCGTACACCTTGATCGTGAGTTTAAAACCTTCGCTTTCAAATGTTTTGTAAACTATCAAGTACGATCCTTCTTTTGGCACAATAATAAACTTTTGTCCTACCCTCTCCAGTGAGCTATTCATGAAATAAAATCTGATCAATTTTACTGTAGCATTGCTACGAAAAAGACCTTATTTTAAAAGGAATGGAATGCATTCGATTGCACTTTGACCCTTTTTGATTTATATATAGAGTGGGTGGGTGTGGGTGTGGATGACGAGAAGAACATCACCAACACCCACACCCCCACCCTAAAGAATAAGAAGCACAACGAATAGTGAATGTTCAAACATTATTTAAACTTGTTCGATTTAATAAAGTAATATGATATTATAATAAATGGCTGCTATGCGAAAAAATAAACTTTCTAAAAAAAGTTTTATTACAGAATAGGGAAAAAATAGTGTCTCTCTATAAGGTCTTAGATATCATAAAAGCTCGAGATCTGAAAATTAATGTTATGGATTGTATTAGTTTGTCTTTGTAATTTATATTACTGGAAAGAAAAACTTTAATGAATCAGTTGGTAAGGTTATCTATTCTATTAATCACATGAAAGTAATCATTTTGTTAATGCACAGAACTCGACAATGTTTAGAGACAACAATCTTCAGATTTCCCATGTAAATATTTTTTGCCTCAAAACGCGTCTGAAACGCGTTTCATTTGCGTGCGAAACGCTAAGAGTGAACGCGTTTGAACGCGTCCCTAGTGAAACAAACGAAGCGTTTAAACGCGATTTATTTTAGAAACGCGTGTGAATGCGCTTCTAGCTTGACTTGCGTTCAAACGCATTTTTAGCGAAAACGCGTCTCAGATGAAACATTTAATGCGTCTGGACGCGTTTCATAAAAAAACTAAAAATTTTGAAAAAAATATGATAATCCATTTCAGATTCGAACTGAGTTGCCACCATCAATATTTTTTGATGGTCTTAGCCTTCCCTGGCAAATGGATTAGATTTTACCTTAAGTGACGACGATCAGATTTGAACAGATGAACCAGTGATTAAAAGTCGTTCATACATACCACTGAGTTATACTAACTCGAAATCTTGTCTTATTCAAAATAAAATATATTTGAAGACGAATTTCATCGGTTAAATACTTTATTTTAACAAGATGTATTTTTTTTGAATTCAAGAGTCTTAACACGTAAGATGACTTTTTAGTTATTTTTTTAAATAAGTTTTTTATTTTTTTAATAAAATAACTTCTTTTTTTTATCATCTACTACACATAAAAAATATTACAATCTTTTTTATTGCACTGGTAATATGATAAATAATTTTATCGAAAAATTTAATGAATAGATAATTATTGACAACCAATTTAGTAGAAATATGTGATGAAAAGTTACTAATAATATTATTTAAATAGTAGTATTTAACAATATTCTGAAAGGGCATTGCATAGCTGGAAACTATTACAATATTATCTGACTATTTTTCTTACAAACTTTAGAGAAATATGGACTGTTCACCGTATGTTTAATTGAATTTTGTCTATTTTAACGTCATCTCAACATTCTTTATTAGAAGTCTAATGAAGTTTAGATGAATAAAATACATGTAAGCTGATGATTTTGATTATGCAGTTAACTCTTCTAGAGCAGCAATTTTTGGGTAAAATCGCGTCCGATACACAAAAAATAAACACTTTCAAAGGCACTCGAAAATATGATTGCGTCCTAACGCGAGCGAAAAACATATTTAAGACACGTTTGAACGCAGTTCGTAAACAAAATTTTTTTAAACGCATGAAATTTTTTTCAGAAACGTCTCGAAACGCGGTTCATTTTTTTCTGATTGCGTTTAAACGCCTTGTATAGAAAACCTGCGTCCAGACGCGTTTCAAAATTTTTTCTAACTGCGTCTCAACGCTTCTCATATTACACCACGTTTGGACGCGTTTAGTCAAACTCTTATTAAACACATACAAACGCAATTTCAATATGAAACGCGTTGAGACGCGGTTCATAGTTTTTTTACAATTGCGTTTCAACACGTTGCATACAAAAACTGCGTTCAGACGCGTTTCAAAAGTTTTCTAACTGCGTCTCAACGCGTTTCATATTAAAAATGCATTTGAATGCGTTGTGAAACCGTTTTTAACTGCGTCTAGACGCGTTTTGTTGGAAACCGCGTTTCAACGCATCGATCTTACGTTTCGTGATTACATGGGTTGTATTTAATAAAAGATACCGCAATTAAAAGTTTGAAGCAAAATTAGGCGTATTTAAAGGCTTTCTAAAACGCGAATGATCAGTGAAGAACATTTGATAAAAGGGTTGAAAAATTTTATAATACCACACTTATAAATGAATAAAGTATATAAATCGTAGAATGCATATTGTATTGTTGTATTCAATTGACATTCAACACAATGAATCGGATGTTTAAATCCCATCATACATTTTTTGCAAGTCTGTTGAATTGAATTGTATTTGAAAAAATTCAACGATTCGATTTTTACTAAATATTAGTTGTCAAAAAGTTTCAAATCAAAGGAAAAGAATTCTATAAGAAATAGGATACAAAATACATTGATCCTAGTATATATGTTTCATTTCGTCTTCTTCTTCTTCTTCTTATACATTTATTTATTATTTAGTAGAACAAAGACAGATTTGTCAAATAACTAAATTCTTTCTCACATAAAAACAATTTTAACATCAAGTGTTCAATAGAGAGAAAAAAAGTCAAAAAAAAACAAGTTTGATCGACGAGAATGATAAATCAAACAAGCGATTTTTGGTTGGACGTCTTTTATAGATATTTGTAAAGGTTTTTACATTATCAATACACATAACAATTTTTAATTTTAAGATTTTTTGTTGTGTTTAACGTGAATCATACTACTTGAACTATTAATTTATACTTAAAATAAAAATAAATCGAATATTGAATTAGGTTGTTTTATTCATGAAAACTTTGAATACTTCTTTATGTATTAGATAAGACAAAAATTAATCCATTTTATTTTGGTAAAGTTAAGAGACTCAAGTTTTTCATTGTATCATTATTTATATTTTATGTTTATATTATTGACAATTAGATAAAATTATACAGATGATATATTAAAGAAAAACTGTAATAATTCCGAATATTTCTGTGTTAACAAGGGAGATTTAATACAAACACATATTTTATAATTATCAATTTCACTACAAGAACCAGTTCTATATCCTTGACGCATACAATGTCGTTGGCATCGAAATTTATTCTGATCATTGGGTCCATTACAACCCAAATGACGAATTTCACGCATTGTATCATCAATACTATTCAACTCTAAAAAGTAAAATACCAATTAATTTCATAGAAAATCAACTGTATTTTTAACATATTACCATCAGATGAAAATTCGAATTCTACTATACTCCATGCTATCATTGCAAAAGTAAATAAAAAACTGATTACCATCACCGATTTATAATTCATTATCACTATGTAAAAAAGAAAAAGAAAGAAAATCATTTTATCGTATGATATATATCTGAACTGCACTTAAAATAGTTTTATTCCATTTCATGAGAAGTTTTTTGTTTTTCATAGTTCAAATACAATATGATTAATTCATATATCTAGTAAACGTAATTAATCAATCCAACATAACAATATGATTTAGTAAAAAAAAATAATATGACGAGTATATATATATGCTATAATGAATAAATCTTATTTTAAATACATGAAAAACGAACAATCTATCTACTAGTATATTTTAGAAAGATATTTTTTGTAACCATATAAGTTAGAAATATCTAAAGGAGACATTTCATCTGAACATGGATGATAAATTTTCTTCATTTTTATTCTTTTAAAATAACTTTTATGATATAAAATAGTGGAAAGTTTAATCTCTTGAATAGACTCAACACTTTTTATAGGATTCTCATCAAGCTATGAAAAATGAGAATGAAACACGTTTTCGATATCATTTAGATC
>CAJNOP010001844.1:0-11798 GCA_905250075.1 Rotaria sp. Silwood1 | reverse complement strand
ACGGCATGCTGGTTTTGAGTTCCATCATAGTCTCTCATATAGACGATAGAGATTGCCAAAAAGATTAAAATATCTCTATCATGTTTCATATTTTAGGCTCATCAGGATTGTGCTGAAAACTTTTCTTTTACTATATATTTTCATAAATTTTCTCGCTCTTGACAATCATAGATGGATAGAATATTTTATATTGGCTTTCTATACAAAATGAAATGTTCATCAGACATAAATATTCTCAATAAACTATATAGAGATACTCTCCTTTTCGTAATAGTTTCGCTTGGTTATCTCATATGTCTTCGCTAAGTATCGGGTATAAGTAACACACGAAATGAGCTGATATAATATATTAAGCATTTTAGTGGATGTTTCCTCATACAAATAATCATTAACATCAGTAAATTTAGGCTGCTTTACAAAAACAAAAATATTTTTATGATCAATTTTATTGAACAAAAGAAAAAAGCAAAAACTCGAAAAAATTTCTATTGGTCATTAGAAAAATTTCGCTTAATCGAAGAGTAAGCAATCGAACATCGAAATGAATAAGTAACACTAGATTTGGCTTATACAGAAGAGAAGAGAATTTCTCCATTGTTTTATGATAAAATCTATCTATATACTGCATACAATTTTATTCAAGTTTTCATATATCTATATAGGGAATCTATCGATTCAGAAGTATTCGAAAGCTCCAAAGTCTATTGATCGATGAAGATAATAGTTTCTCAATTGTGTATAAATAACGTTAGTATAGATATCATCTCTCCTTGAAGAAAGACACAAATATAAAGAAAAGAAGTATAATAATTTTCAATGTCATCCGAATTCTATTTCAATTTGTAGATCTATACTGAAGTTAATAATCTCTAAATTTAGTCTGATTAATATCACAACATTTGAATTAACAAAAAAATGTGATATATTGTTTTCATGTCAATAAGCGAATCAGAATACTAGATCATACAAATGTATTATTACGTATAACTGTATAGCTGATCATCTAATCGAAGTAGAAAACACTTGTCATGTCAATGAAAGAACTCTATCTATTTATCAACTAAAAGGATGCAAAATATTAGCAGCTCTAATAAGTATGTGAAAAGAGAGATATTCGTAAAAATTGATGAATATCAATCAGCTTTCTCTTAAATTATCTATCTTGAAAAAAAAAACAATAGAAATTCTCTTTTTTTTTAAATAAAATATAAGCTATAGTTGACCTAGTGGATTTCACACGAACAACAATTGATACAACTTGAAAAAGTGAAGAATCCGAGTTCTATACTGAATTGAGCTTCATTGATCATATATTTGAGATTTAATAAAAAATATCGCGACTAAGTCGATAATGAAGAGAATCAAATTTGATTCGATTCAGTTTTTTGTAAGAAATCCTCTACATAACCGACTGTTTATTGTTAATGATTAGAGCAATGTCATGTTAATTCATTGTTAAAGCTTTTTGTGTTGAACTAAGAAAAAATTATTATTGGCCGCCGCAAAATCTATTGATTTGATGGAAGAAGAGGAAAATAGTTTGAACCTATTCTAGAAAAGAATAAATCTACAGTAGACTTGAATCTACCTAAACCTTGTTGTTTCATTACCTATATTTTCTACATAGTAATTTCGATTTAATTTCTATTGATCAATTTCTAAGACGAGAAAGTTCTCAAAAACTCAATTTTCTTTAATTGACTTCGAAAGGCAATCATCGATCAGATTTCAATAAGATTTTCTTATTAAATTCTTCTTTCAAAAATTATAAATCAAATAGACTTAACTATATTTGACGAATAATAACTTATCTACAAAGGATAATTAATAACTAAATGTTAGTCAAAAATATTTCGTAGAAAACTCAATGATTATTTACCAAACAGAAGACATGAAATGAATTCTTTTTCACTTACTGATATTAAATTGATTTATATGAATAAAGAAAAATTAAATGAATACTTTGGGAAATAAATGAGATATATAATAAAAATTGTTCAATATATAAATCATATATGAAGAAAGAGTATTAACTAAATACAACTCCTACGTTTAATTGAAAAATCAAATCCAATTGTGTTTAATTTAAACATAGACGTACTAAAATATATCTGTCTCTATGATTTGTTGTTATACTAACATTTGCACGTTCTCATAAATCAATATAATACTAAGAAATAAAATATTTTTTTGTTTCTATTCAAAATTTTATTTTTTCAATCATTGTTTGAGATATTTGTAGACAAGTGAATCAATAGGAAAATATTATATTTATATATTAATCATGTAAAACAATTATTTTTTTTAATAGTTTATTAGGTTTTCATTGAGATATGTTAATGTTATTTATTAATCGAGTTGAAAGGTTATATAAAATATTGGTAATGTGATAAGAATTCATGACATTGTCTCGACTGTCATGAATTAGAGAAAAAAAAACTTTTTCAAAGTCATTATCTATTTTTAAGTCAACTGCATGTCTTGTAGATCGATTACAGTATACCTTTGTTTTCATAAATATAGCCTTCTGTCTTATTAATGACAAAATCTACGTGCTTTCAAATACTAATAATTAAAAAAAATATCCCTACGAGATCATAAATACTTTACATAGACATGACCAATATTTTTATTTCAATAAAAATAACAAATTAAAAACATCGTTTTAGATAAGAAAATAACTAAATAATCAACGTGATTATTTCAATGTTACAAATTTATCATTTATTTCGTTTTTTTCAAGATAAAATTGATACAGATAAGTCGAATTTAAATAAGTTTATACTTAAGAAAATCTCTAAATAAATTGATCGATATAAATATTTTTAAATTAAAAATAAAAATTTTCATCGGTTTATTGTCAAATCACTAAAATATTCTCACGAACAACAATTTATATATATAGATTATTAATATCTTTCTCACTCATCAGTTTTTCTATGACTTTTTTTGTCAATTTTTTTTTCTTCTTTGAATAATTATATTCGATCGATATATTTAAAATATAAAAACAAAAGCCTAGTGTTATTGATATCATAACAGTTATATTAGAATTGATTTTTGGCTGAACTTATCTAGTATTTAATTGTGTTATCAAATCATTTTCAAGTAAGTTCATCAGAATAAATGACAAATCCATATATGTCTAAAGATTGATTTCATATATAATAAGAAGTTTTATTCATTGACTATCTTGATACACATTAAGATAATATAGCAGAAATTTTGTTCTTATCATTCATTTTAACTTTAAAATACGAGAAAAAAAATATTCAATATCATACAAGTATTTATTGATTTTCTTTATATTTTAATAAGATAAATATCTTATTCTATTTTATAAATAAATTCTTGTTAATCTGGACAAATGTTTTTCGATCAAATATGTACTTATAATAATACATGAAATATTTTGCTCACAGACAGTTTATTTTTCTATTCTACTTTTTTTTCCAATATTATCTCTCAGTTTCATATCGTTCATTTGATCATCAGAAATTTTTTCGAAATAATGCAAGAAAATTTTTTTGTGGTTTTTATAGTTAAAGTTAATAAAAAGTTTATAAATTAATCAACATTGAATTGAAACAAAAGATTATAATTCATTTATATTTGATTATCTATGATAATCAACTATCAAGATTCTTATTTAATCATAAATAAATATTCGATATAAGAAAAAAAAAATCAATGAATAATTTTCTATGATTATGACTCATTTTCATTTCTGTATTATACTCATTTTATATTCAATTGGTTTTTTCCATATATTTTCTCTTGATGACTAATCTTTTGTACCCAGAAAAATTTCTACAGTGAGACATATTTTGTGTGGGTTATTACTCACTACCGCCCCCCTCTCTTCCCGCCGTACTGTACACAAACTTGTTAACGTATTGTAAATAAGCACAGAAATAAAAGCTAAGTCTAATGTTTTATTTTTTCATTATACTTTTTTTTCTTCATTGCATGACAAAAACAAAACTAAACAGAAGAATAGGGCAAATAAATAAAGCATTTAAACTCCTTGTTTGTTTAAACTAATATAACTATAAAGTATATGAAATTGATAATACTTTTGAAAAAGATCGATTTTTATCTTAGATTGACTATGAATATTTAGATATGTTGACATTTGTAGTAAATTATAAATTATTTTGATAATAGTTGAAATTTATCAAATAGAATTGATAAATAATGTCTGTTGGAAAGATCGAAACAATATTGAGCAACCTTTTTTTTTTCAAAATATTGCGCATACTTTTCTCTTATCTTTTCTACGCTTTCAACATGTCAGGTTTTAATTCGTCTAGTACTATATATATGTGTATATCTTTATCTCCTCTCTACGTCTCTTTACAATAATATAACAAGTCTATAGAGATCGATAAGACAGAAGAAAAATTCTATAGATTATGGATAAGAAAGGAAAATTCATTAAAGAAGGTAAAAAAGAGAAAATTCAAAGGAAAGAAAAATATTATATATATATACATGTCGTATCGAAGTTATTTTTAATTCACTTATCAATAAATAATTTATTAAACTGAGTCTTCTACTGTTGAATATGTGATCAAAAATAAAATTTTTTACTAATAAAAATTTTCATTTTTTTAATAATATTGTGGAACCCAAATGAACATTTATTAGTAAAAATTTTATTTTTTGATCATATATTCAACAGTAGAATACTCAATTTAATAAATTATTTATGGATAAATGAATTCAAAATAACTTCAACAGATTTCTCTGTCGAAATTGTAACTTCGACGCTCATATACGACGAACTTATAATCTCGTCAATATCGATTGACGAAGTTATGATTTCGTCGACCGGTGTAACTTCGATACGACATATATATATATATATATCTCAATAACAATCTACTATCCATTGAAGAAATCAATTTGAAATATTGACTGTGAACGACAAATTTCTTTTTGAAATTAATTTTTATATAAATTTTCATGGCTATTATTCGACGTCTTGCTCATCATTATGCTGAAATAGAAAAAGATCCACCTCCATTATGTTATGCAAAACCTGAGGATCCAAGTAAAGATATAATGAATTGGACTGGATGGATTGAAGGACCAAAAGATACTCCATATACTAATGGAAAATTTTATTTATCACTTAAATTTTCTTCAGATTTTCCATTCAAACCACCTGCAATTCAATTTGTGACACCAATTTATCATCCAAATATAAGTATAAAAGGTGAAATTTGTTTAGATATTCTTCGTTCTCAATGGTCTCCTGCATTAACTGTACGTAGTCTTCTTATATCATTATGTTCATTATTATCTGATCCAAATCCTGAACATGGAATCAATAAAGAAGCTCTCGAACTCTATAGAACAGATAAAAATAAATATGAAGAAATAGCAAAACAATGGACAACAACCTATGCTATTCATCATTAATATTAAATATATATCTATTTAAGACTTTTTTTTTCTGTTTTTATTCGATGCATATTAAATAAACTTTTGAGATCTAACTTTATAATAAAAATCATCGATGGTTATTATTGAATATCCTGAAAATGAAAAAGTCATTGAAGAAATTTTATTTCTCTTTTTATTTTTCCAATCGATATAAAAGTTCATATTTTTGTTTTACATTCTTCGTTTATATACTTTTCGTAAATAAATAGGTGAACCATTAGGATGTGTCGATGATTGTTCATTATTGTTTAATTTTTCTATTTGATTTAATCTTCCAGCTACAATTGATGATAATGTTGTAACGATAACTTCAAATAAAACTCCAACCGTAAATAAAGCAAACCCGGCTCCTGTATAATTCAAAGCCGAACCAGCAAATCCCAAACAACATATACCAAAAATAACACTTAGACAAGCAAGTATTGGTGCAAGAAAAACTAAATATATATTCAATAGAAGAATTGAAGTTAAAAATACAGATATTGTTGAAAAAAATATACAAAGTATTGTAATTATTGAAAATATAGCAGCATTACGTAAATGATAAAAATCATCAATTAATATTTGATAAAGTGGTCCATTATCAGTTAAATATGTTGATGATCCATTTGTTGGATTTGTACAACCGGATACATATGCTGTTGAATTTAATACTGTATTTGTATAAGATGTTGTTGAACATGTATAGAAACTATAAGAAGTACAAGTCAATGCTGCTGAACTTGTTCCTTGACTAACATTTGAAGCAAAACAAGAATAAAATAAATTTGCTTCACCTATAATGTTTGTATTATTCGCATTTGTACTAATATACCATGATGGAAGACCAACACCAGTACAAGTTAATATTAAACTGATTAAAGCAATTACACCTGATATAAGACCAAGAACAAAACTTAATAAATCATCATTACGAGATACCATTTTACCACGTCTATGTCAAATGGTAACAATGCAAATTCACTAATGTTTTTTGTTGTTTATGTCGTTTGGAGTGGAAAGGAATTGAATCAATCAACTGCATAATGTTTCTCTTTTTTTTTCTTCTTCTAATGGAAAATATTAAGTACATCAGAGACAAATGTATGACATTTTTTTTAAAACAAATTTAATATTTGAAGAATATGCTATTAGTTTAAATTGATGTTAAATAGAATGAAAAAAAAAATCACCTATTTATTCAAATATACATGGAAATATTTCATTAATAATTAGAATTTATTTTTTTTTGTATAAATCATTTTCGAAAGATAAAAAGGAGTTTTATTTCTAAGGACGTTTTGAATTGATTCTAATTTCGAATTTTTTTTATTTCGTTTAAAAAAAATAACTCATATTTTCTTCATTTTCACATTGTATTTATTTCAGTCTGTTGATTGACATAGTAAATCATTTTTAAATTTCGATTAATTAATATTAGATATTTATCGTTAATAAGAGACAATGTTCGCTTGATGATGATAAAAATTCAACATAATTAAATTTATTTTCATCGTTTTGTTTTTTTTCTTCTTAAAATCAATTACAAATAAAAATTCTTTAGTATGTATGAGATGTATTCCTATGAATAGATTAGTTATCTTTTTTCCAAATATTTAATCAATATTTGATGAAACGTGTACTAAAAAAGAATGCTGGAATATAAAGCAAGATATTTTATTGTGGCTCGAAGAGATATGGTCTTGAAACTGATAATTATTTGTATATTTTTACAAATTATTAAAATAGATCTTCGTAAGTTAATCGTTAAACTAAAAAGTATTAGTAAGATAATTTATCTTATATGTTCATATATTAATTTTCGAATGATTCTTTATGTATTGATTTTTAAATTTCATTTAAAAAGAAAAGAACTACGCAATACAAATAATGTTTATAAGAAGCATGTACAAATCATAAGTATGAAAATATGTAACACAACATGAAGCAGTAGGAAAATAAATAAAAACGAAACAAGTGTTCAATCATAGATTAACTCATTCGTTCGAGTTTTCAGAAATATTTT
Organism: Rotaria sp. Silwood1; assembly: GCA_905250075.1. Classification (NCBI taxonomy): domain Eukaryota; kingdom Metazoa; phylum Rotifera; class Eurotatoria; order Philodinida; family Philodinidae; genus Rotaria; species Rotaria sp. Silwood1. The sequence goes on along the minus strand of CAJNOP010001844.1, from coordinate 4,342 downwards.
CTAATATGAATCGGAAATTATTTGATTCTGCTACTGTGGAAATGAATTGTTTACAAAAGAAAAAATATTCAGTCGTATTTCGTTGAAAATTGAAATAAAAAGGTACACGGACTTATGAATTATTCTTTCTCTCTTTCTTGTTTTTCTCAAAGATTAAAAAATAAAATCAGACTTTTCTTTTTATCATTACAGTCTCTTTGCGAGAAAATGCTTTATTCTTAATAATATAGAAGATCGGACATTGAAAAATCAACAAATCTGTTTGGGACAAAGTTCAAATAACTATAAGACATTTCATTGTAAGATCTTTGAAGATGAAAATTTTCGTTATTCGCTTTAATTATAAAACAACGTTAATTTAATTCGTAAAATAAATACAAAAATTATTGTCAACTAGTTATACGAGGAAGTTGCTTTTTATATTTTTTTTTTACAAAGATGATCAAAACGTTTTGCTAAATTATCTATCACAGGAAAAAAAAATTAGTATTATTCAAAGTTTAAAAAGAAAAATAATTTCATTCTCAAGTGAAAGCTTTAATAAAAAAAAAGTTTCGTTTTGAATTAAAATGTTATTTTCATTCAGAGATTTTGATGAGAATTATAGAAATCGATTGTTTATGTTTCTTTAATAAAAAAATCCTGCAATATATAAAAATTCTTTTCGTAAATTGGAAATAATTTGTCTAATAATGGTTGGTTTTTTTTTTGTTCAATTATTGAAAATTGTCTTGCTTGAAAACATTCGACTAAAATAAATTCTAACCAAATAATAATATCTTTGATAAATCTTTCATCGAATTGTTCATCTATATTAATAACTTGTTTATTCTTTTTTTTTAATAGCAAGATTTTTCATTATTTCAGTTAAGTGTTCAATTATTTGATAAATATTATCTTTTTTAACAACAGATTGACCACATTTAATTAATGATGAACGAAATTTCATTAGATTTAATGATATCGATTTATTTGAATTATTTTCAATATGAATATATCGATGATGAAATACTTGACTTAACAATAAAAATAATATTAAAAATGAAAATAAACATAATGTTGAATAACATAATAAAGCACGGCGACGAGATTGACGTTTTATACAATCTGATTTTCGATTGTCATTGAACATAAGTTTTTATTAAAAAAATATTCATTTTTATTAGATTGTCTTTTAAATAATCGAATAACAAAAAAATAAATCAATGGCGCTTCGATAATAACAATGTCAAATCTTTTGTTTTTTTTTCAATCAATCATAGCTTTCGTTTTGTTTTATTGAGATGGAGGAGAAAACCAAAGAGAAAATCTCCCAAAGTCAGGGAGAAAGTAGCCAAAACTCAAAAAAGATTTCTCTTTGGAAGAAAGCATTCTGTTTCTCAATAACGACGGAATTTCTTTGAAATCTTGAAATAAAGTTTCTCTCTTGAAGAAAATGGATGCTTCTCTTTGAAAACTGTGGGAAATGCTTTCTCTTTTGAATGGTATTGTTGCATTTTCTCTATTGCAAATATCGAAAAACAGCAGCTAACAATTCTCTCCAGGGAGAAAGGCAAAGCACAAGAAAAAAATTAGAAGAGGGAAATCCCCCGTCTTCCCTTCCCTAATCGTATGCCCTGCAATCAATTAACAGAAAGATTTCTCAGCAAAGGGGAAAAAGCGGATCCCGGGATTCTCACCGGAACCGCTTGTTCCCCCTTGGAAATTACAATGTTATAGTGAAGATTTCGTATAGCAAAAAAACTAGCTATCGCTACTCGGCTTTTTCACTTAAGATCTAAGTGTAGTATCTGTTCTTGTCGATTTGAAAACTAGTGCTGATTTCATTAGGTTTAGGCTCTTTCAATCGGATTTTTAGATATCGGTTGAGATCATCCTAGTTCACTCAGACTTATGCTATGAATCGTCTCAACATTACAATGTCATAGAATTCAGTCCATGCTCGTTTTCTTCAGATAAAAGGAACCTATCATGCCGATTTGAAACGAATATAAAACTATCATTTGGTTTGCTTGCTTTGAATATGATGGAATAATCTTCGTTATCTGATAGAACTTTTCAATATATTATGCTTCACGAAAAATTGGCAGCACAGATCTGTAGAATTAATATCAAGTTACTGTGTTAAAGAGAACGACTAGCTAATATTTTATACTCATATCGAGAAACAATAAATACTTCTATTCTTTGTTGTCTGTAGACCAAGAAATTAATTTGATTAATATGAATCATGAGCGAGGTGAATACATGTTAGCTAATTATATTCGGAATGAAACTTATGAAATTATAGTTTAAACATCAATGTGGGAAAATAATTTGCGAAGATCTCCATTTGAACAAGTCTTTTTTCATTCAAAACACGAACAAATGGTTTAGAATCATGTTCGATTAGATACTTCTTTTTCCATAGAAGTCTTTTGTATTCGTCTATCCATAAAAATTATTTATCATATTTGCAGCATTGTATCATAGGTTTCTTAATAACTTGTTTGTTGGAAATTCTTAAATTTTCATTGGAAAATATATTGTAGTCAATATAACAAAAGTGGAAGTATAGTTGATTTAAAAATCGTTGAACCGTAACAAATCATTTGAGCATATTCACTGTATCTCGCATTTCTTGCAATATTGACTACAATAAATCCTTCTCAAAATCTTTAGAATTTACAGGAAAGAAGTTAGTAAGAAAACAAGAGAACTTTCAGAAGAAAACGAAATTATGTTTTTTTGCTTATCACCTAAACTGTAAATCGAAACGATCCATATAGCTATGATTAGGATTAGAGAATAGATGTCATTAGAATTAGATAATTTGAAGACGACCCTGAAACAACTATTGACTAAGAAATCTTAATAATTATTGCTTATGTTTAATGTGAAATGATTCTTTTATCATCTGTTTAATTGAAGCAATAAATAACCATTTGCGTATTTCTTTCTTCAAATTGAACAATCACAAATGATCTTCCAATGGTTTATGTTGCGTATAGTCCAATTATTAACAAATAATATTTAACACCTTTGCTATTTTCTGAAAAATGGAAGATGTAAATTATTGATTTTTATTTGAGGGAAATCAAAACAAGATTGAATTTACAGTGAAAGAAAATAATGATGAACATCTTCAGAGAGAACTATTGAGTCTTCAACAATTAATCGTTTCACTTTGGTACAAGTTTGTCTTGTTGCATTTCTTGTAAAGTTTCTTGTTACACTTTTCAATGGATCATATGAAACTTTTGATTCAGTTAAACATGGTAAATGTGTTTCAAAATTCATTCAGAAACTGATCAACATAATCAATATTCACGAAACTTAAGTCAATTGAAATAAGATGAGAATATTCAATAATCGAATATGAATAGTTGTTAACGAATGAATATTTGTAAGATCTTCAAAATTGTAGTCGAATATTCATAATAGATAAAAATTTAAGTGATGGAGAAGCTCGAGTAGCTTGAATGAAAAATTCATGTTTGAATGGAACTTCATCGTGCAATTCCAAATGAGTTACAGATCTGAATTTAATAGATGGAAGATTGTTCATGATCTGTTTGAGACGATCAAATATAAATGGAAGTGAGAAAACATGACATACGGTCTTAAAAGTATCGAAATAGTCTAGAATACAAGCCACCTGGTAAAGATCTGTATGGGGTGTGGGTGTGGGTGTGGATGTGGGTGCGGGTGCGGGTATGGGTGTGGATGTGAAAATGGATATTGGTGTGGATGAGGATCCTTTCTGTTTTGCCACCCACCCACACCAACACCCACATCATGCACCCACCCACACCCCACACCCACACCCACCCTGCATAATCAGTGTGATGTACGATGCGCATGGATATGTGTGTGTATATGTTTGTGAGGATGTGGGTGTGGGGTGTGGGTGGGTGGGGTTATCAAAGAAGATACGGGCCACACCCATACCTCACACCACCATCCATATCCACATACCCACACACCCACACCACCTACACTCTTCACATTTTAATCTTGCAGGAATTACACTAACAGCTTTTTGTTGTAGGGGTGAATGTGGGCAAAGAGATTAGTCTAATCGGTTGCAAGCATTGAAATTTAAGCTACCTAATGCAAGCGTTTTCACTTAAAGTTTCAGATGAAAGGTGTTTATTCTGTATCTTATTCTTTTTCAACATCAAGAAGCTTAATCTACAATGCAAATACTCGGATTACACAACAAGTCTACAATCTATCTTCATTTATTCATCTCTTTGATCATAGCTTCGGCGAGTTTGAACTTTTGCACCTTGCCAGTCGCATTTCGAATGAATTCGTCGACGAACCTTATATGTTCGGGTATTTTGTAAGCAGGCAATTT
>CAJNOP010001843.1:0-23249 GCA_905250075.1 Rotaria sp. Silwood1 | reverse complement strand
CCCACCCGCCTTCCACGTCCACACCCACCCATCTTCCACATTCACACCCACACCCGCATCTACACCCACACCCACACCCTATCCTACAAAAAACTCCAGCTAATCGAAGGGGAGGGACAGATACAGTTTATAGATGATGATAGTGTTTGAATATTCTCTTAGTTTGGTAAAACTTCTTTCTTTTAATGTGTATTACCATTGACAACTAACTACAACTATTTATGAATCAAGTTTTCATTCATCTTTTGACTAGTTTCACATGTGTTAAAAGACAAATAAATATATTGATATTATATTCGTTCAAAACACAGTCGAAATTCACATTCAAAATTGTTCGATAGAAAATGTTGCCTACTCATCGGTATTATCAACCATTATCTACATTTGAGATGTTTTCAAGTATGATCATTTCAAATTATCAAAATATATTTATTGATATACCATGTTTTAGGCATCATCAATTGATGAATCAACAATCGAATATCAACAATCAGCATGGGAACGTTTCAAAAAAAATATTAATTGTCAACTCAATAACGTTAATACATCAAATTTATCATTAATTATTCGTGAATTATTTCATAATAATATTATTCGCAGTTGTGGTTTATTTGCTCATAGAATTATTCGAGTACAAATAGCATCACCATTTTATACCCCTGTTTATGCTGCATTAGTATCTGTTATTAATACAATGTTATCAAAAATTGGTGAATTAACTGCTAAATATCTTATATCGTCATTTCGTCGAACATATCAAGAAAATGATAAAACTAACTGTTTAGCAACAACAACATTTATTGGACATTTTGTTAATCAAAATATTGTATGTATTTTTCGGAAAAGAACAAAAAAATTTCTACTATATCTTTTTCTTCTATTTAGTTACATAATATGCTAGCATTAGGAATGCTTGTATTTTTACTTGAAAATCCTACTGATAATAGTGTTGAATTAGAGATTGAATTTTTAAAAATGTGTGGAAAAAAATTATCACAAGTTAGTCCACATGGATTAGATTCTGTATTTTCAACATTAAAGAAATTACTTCATCAATCAACATTAAATAAACATACACAATTTATGATTGAAGCTTTATTTGCTATAGGAAAAGATCAATTTAAAGCAAATCCAATTATACAACTTGGTCTTGCTTTAGTTGATGAAAATGTTCAATTCACACATATGATGACATTAGATGATTTATGTGAGTCTGGACCGATGTTTAGTAAGACAAGTTTTTCAATGAGATATTTTACTTTATCCTTCTTTTGTTTAGATATATTTCAATACGATGATCAATATGAAGAAAATGAAAAGGAATATGAAAAAATTCGAAGAAAAATTCTTGTTCACAGTTCTCATGATAAAGAAGGTAACGAAAAAAAAGAAGAACAAGGAAGTGATATAGCCTAGAGTCGGATTCGTCCTGTAATTTCTTTATTTTGTCAAAAAAAAATAGAAAAAAGTCAGAAAATATGTGATCTTCGTCTTATAGAATATTCATTCATCATCAGACTAGACATTTTCAATAAGTAATCGTATTTTTTTGATGTTTAATCGTACTATAGTTGCATTTATTCTAAATAGACAAAATAATTTTCTTTGTTATCTGCAAAATTTATTGAATGAAAAATAGCTCAAGAATATTATGCTAAATATTCAAACCGAACAAACTAATGTTACAAAATGATCATATACTTTATGAAACTACTTTTTATTGCTGTTTCATATATGTATGCGTATATAAAGCATATAAATAGATATTGGTCGCACAAATCAATTTTTTTTATTATTCAGATTTAACTATGGAAAATAATGGGTGGTCCAGGAATAATTGTGCTATTAGTATTTTCAAAATCTCTCCTCTTTTATGAACTTGATCGGACTATCTTGTTTACCAAAATGTTTTCCATTCAATTTTCTACAAAAAGTGTATTGAATATTTTATTGCAAAATCCGAAGACGTAACATGCCATGAGGAATTGGAAGATATGCCATAATGAAGGAAAAAATAAATGACGATAAGTTAAAAAGCAGGTATTTTTGGAGATTTTTTTCTAAAAGTTTGGGAGAGAAGAAAGTTTGTGTTGTCACCGTGTAGGTCTTGATGAGCTATATTTTCCCTCTATAATTAAGAAAGAATCCCTGTTAAAATGGAACGTGTAAAGATTTTTTTTCTTTTTTCACACTTTGTCAAAAAAATAGCGATTCTTTTTATCAATAACTTAATCCCACAGATAAAGTAAATAAAGCTGATTCAAACTTGATCCAATTCGGTTGTGTTTTTTATTTACCTTAATAATTAAGGTTTACTTGCAGTAGTGGTATGTCTAAGAATTTAAAAAAATACATTATTTTGTTCAACCGAGGAAAAACTGGTAAAATTTGTATTCGTCTCTAGTTTTCGCTTGTTTGCAGTGAAGTTAGTCTTTATATCAAATATACAAAGGTTCAAATAGTTTGTGCCCAACATGATGGAATACAGCGTACTTAAAACTATATAAAATATTCTGAAACCATGTTCTAATGCTTGTGATACTGTTCCTAAAAATATAGGTCTATTAGAGAAAATACTTAGGATGTATCAAAAGTTCGAATCACGATGTTTAAAATTTTATAAAATAGTAAATATTGAATGTTTTATTATGGAAATATATAGTATAACGTCTCGTCTTTAATAATCTATAGAGCAGCTCTATCTTGGATTTAGTTCTAACATCTTGCTAGATATAATCTATAGTACTTATGACCAAGAAAAGATCTTGACAACACAAAACCAGAATACGAAAAGAAAAAAAATATTCGTAGTTTTATTTTATTAAATGCTCAAAATAATCATCATTATTTTCTATACAAAGTTCCATCATTTCTAGCAGTTTATCGAAAGTCTTTTTAAACTCGTTTATTGGAATATTCTTCACTACGTTGAAAACCACGTGAGTCAGCGATTCTTCGTTTGTGTGATCAGCCAAATTCCTCTTGCTATAATCATTTAGCCAAAAGTCACACGCTGCAAGATCTAGTGAATGTGGTGGATGTGGGATTATTGCGATAACTTCCTCTGTTAAATAATTAACGACATCTCGATGAGTATGAGGATGACCATTATTATAAAGCACTTTATATTTTGTGCGTGATGATTTGCCTTTTTTTCTTATTTCATTGATAACACGTATGAGACAATTTTTTAATATAGCAGTTGTGATTGATAGTCTTCCCTTTATCTACTTTATGTATAAGAAGAGCACCAGTGGATTCAAAGAATAAGCAAAACAGTGTTCTAGATTCAGATCTATTCCGATGAACCACGGTCCAAGGTGGTTCATTTTCATCAACCTAGGCAGAACTGCTTGACTTTCGACCAATCTGTCTCTGATAAATCCATGTCTCATCACGAGTAATAATATCACATAACCGCCATGTTCCGTTTCTGAATTTCTCTAAATTTTGACGACAAAATCCAAATCGTTCTTGTTTTTTTCGTCAGTGAGTTGATGAGCAACCCAACGTGATGTAAATTTTCTCATCTTTAGACAATCATGAATAATTCGTTCTATTGTACCACGAGACAGACCAATCTCAACTGTAATATCATCATAAGTTGAGTGTGGGTCATCTTCGATAACTTGTCGAATGCGCTCAATATTTTCATCTGTAAGTACCGAAATCGGACGACCAGATCGAGGATCATCACTGACATCTTCTCTTCCTTCACGAAAACGTTTCGTCCATTTTCTGACCATTGAATATGATGGAGCATCAGGTCTCAATGCTTCTGTAAGTTCGTCGAAGGTTGTTTTTGAATCCATTCCCAAAATAGCTCGAATTCTGATATAGTATCGATTAAATTCATCAGTCATGTTTAATAGATCGTTTTAAAGTTGAAATCAGATTCTATCACGATTTGAAGTCGGGTGCGGTACAAATAGGGGTGCACTGGTGACGGTTCACCGTCCACCGTCCCACCGCACTAACGGTGCCACCGCCCACCGGTTCACCGGTTGGTACGGTGAATCGATGAACCGGTGAAACTGGTGAACCGGTGGAACGGTGAGACCGGTGAACCTGTGGACCGGTGAGACCGGTAAACGGTGCACCGGTGGTACGGTGAGGCGGTGGGACCGGTGCACCGGTCACTTTTTTGTATTTCAGTGTCTCTCCTACACGTTACATCTCAGAAGCTCGAGCACTTAACTTTCTGATAAGAAGTAATTCCTCGTCCTAATTAATTTTGGGAAATACTAATCAGAACTTTGGAATAAAGCAGGGAGTCAAGCCAATAAGGTTATAAAGAGCCATAATGAAGACTGGCATATTAGTACTGCTGGATGTATTGAGTCTTATGTTGTTTGAGTAATAGCGGAAACCGGTTATCATCGCAGATTTTCGTAGTTCTAAATGGAGGGTATTGATATTGACTAGAAATACAACGGTGAAGGTCATTTCGCCGGTCGAAGCCGATAACTATACTTACAGTTACCGATACAGCTACAGTCATTGTACCTAGGTTTTTCGATCCAATCACGATAACCGTACCAATGGTTACTGGTCCACCTAAGATCACTGTACCTACGGTTACAGATCTAACTACCATCACCGAGACTACCGTAATCAATCCAACTACAATAGCCACATGTACGCTTACCAGTCTAACTACTATCATCTAAGTTACGGTTACTCGCCTAGCTACGATTACCGTAAGTAAAGCTATTGATGCAACTACGATAAACGTATCTACGGTTACCAGTCCAACTATGATACCGCATTGATAGTTATCAGCGAGATTATCTGGCCATACCTACGGTCACCGGTCTAGCTACGATAAGCATACCTACGGATACTGGTCTAAATACGATAACTGTTTCTACCGTTAGTAGCCAAACTACGAGTATCGTGGGTATGGCTAATAGTCCGATTTCGATAACCGCACTTACAGTTACCGGTCCAACTGCGGTCCTCCTAGGTACAGTTATTAGGTCAAAACTGGTGTCGCGAAAAACAGCACTGTTAAGAAAATGAGGTTTTTATAAAGGTTGACGAAGTAAACTGGGACCGGAGAGTCTGAATTCAAAGTCAGTCTTTGAAAATTTTAAACTGAAGTTTTTAGATTAAGTGAGTGTTTATTATGAAAGTAACTATTCCCTCGATGGATTGATGAAGGGAAATTCAACTTAACGCATTCGACTCTAATACTTAAGAAAACTATAGCATTCATCAATAAATCATTTGATTAATAATTGAAATGCAGAGCCTTGATAAATTGATATCATATTCGAGTCCCTGGAAACCGATTTACTTTCGTCACTGTTTACTAAGTATCAGCATCTTCTTAGAAAACCTTTCGTTAGCGTACAAAGTCAACTTAAACATTTTCAAAATTTGACCTCAGATTCCGATTTTCTGATCATGATTATCTTTCTTTAGTTTTCACAGGAATTCATTAGTGTCTTAGAAAATACTGCGAGTAACAAAGTTTTAATATTATTCATTGATGTTATAAGGTGGATAGTTAATTTGTTACTGCTGCAGCCTTTATTTTATTTGTGATCACAAAGAGAAACTGGAAGAGTAGCGTTACCGCTATCCTCGGTGTACATGATGTTAACGTTCTACACTTTTCCAATTCTACATTTTTCCAGTTCTACATCGTTCCAGTTCTGCATTACAACACAAAGCACACGCTTTATATACGCGCACACAAAAGAGAGAGAAGAACAGAAAAAGATATGATAGGCATAATCGCATTGCACTAATTACCTTTAAAGATGTAACCGTGTTACGCAAAGATATACGGATAACCTTAAGAAGAAGACCAGAAAGATTGATGATAGTTTAGATTATACAACACTGATTGAAAAGGACATATTGTATAACACAGATAAAAAATTATTCCTCCTTTCTGTAGAACAGTCTCAGAGGATACTAAAGAGAAATGGACACGTTGATATGTGAACAATAAAGGATGTCCATACATTATTGGCACACTGTGTTTCACAAAAGTCTTATATGACTGATAACTGTACCGATGGATATCATAATTGGTCCTGAAATCGTAGTTGCAGTTTTCTTAGTTGTAACAATAACCGTACCAATGGTTCACGTAGTGAACTCGTAACCATACCTATGGTAATCGTCATCGTTGCATCACTAACATTAATAACGATAGTCGAAGCTATACTTCTTACTAGACGGCACTATAACACATAAAGCGTTTCTTTCATACTTGATTACCGTGATTCGATTAAGAAAAGGGTCAGTAGTACCATGAAAACTTATGCCAAACTCCGATGTAACAGCATCAGTGATTGATGCAAGCATGCAGGTGTCTGAAAAATGGTCCAAATCGACCATATCAGTGGGCTCCTAATATTCTAACCTGCCATGATCGCCTTACACTCTAGGATTGAAACCGTATTCTTGATTTGAGAATGAAGTCGTATACGAGACACTTTTACGCACGAATATAATCATGAGGCTAACGAGGTGGTCGGTATAAAAATAAAAGCCTACGGTGGTGGCTGCTAGACGGACATTATTTGTTATCTTGAGCCTCAACTAGTCCATAAAATTCTTTGAATTAGCCATAACGATAGGTTTCCGCTCTCTAACTTCCATTGTTAGCTTTCATGTTGATGGTCAAAACTGTATAGCCGAGTGGCGGAATTATACCATCCCCAGTCTTCCTTTTCGCCAACTGGCGAATATCAGCTAGCTTTTTGCCAATTGGCAAATATACTATGACGAAACAAAAGTTTTATTGGCGAATTTCATGCTAGAGGTTCGCCAAATTGGTGATTTTCATGAAAGAGATTTGCTAATTGGCGAATATACTAACGAAAAATGGTCTCTGTGTAGGTGACTGGATGTGGATGTGGATGTAGGTGCGAGTCTGGATGTTGTATATGCGCTTGACCTATACTCATAGCCACGCCCACACACACCCACATCCTGTAATACTTAAATATTCTATCATCAATTTAGTTGAGTCATAATTCTACGGATTAAAATTGGCGAATTTCTCTATGACATTCGCCCATTGGCGAACATACTAAGGCAAAAATAAATATTTTTTGACGAATTTCATACTAGAGATTCGCTAATAGACGAATGTCGTGGGAAAATTCGCCACTAGTGAGCGTACTGTTGACGAAATTCCGAATAGACGAACTTACAGAGCCAGTTGAGTGTACGACAAGACTGATGATGAAAAATCTTTTCCAAGATGTGCATGGCTACAAAGCTAATAATAGAATCAATAGGGTGACGAAAACCTACGGTGCTGATGACTAGATAGACACTGCTGGTTACTCTGAGCCTCGATGAATATGTAAATGCTAGAAACCGTCTATCACCGTAGTCTCCACTCTAGTAACTGGCATTATAAGACTACATGGTGACGCTTAAAAGTATATAATTTATAGCAATGTATTATTGTATATGAAAGTTTTTTTCCTAAATCAGTATGATAGTAGCGATGCCAGTTTTAGGACCGACACTGTCACAGGAACCTACGGTGATGATAGTTGTAAGGGCATTACTGACTACCTTGAGCATCAATGAGCTTGTCAAATGCTGCAAACCGGTCATCGCCGTAGGTTCCCGCTCTCTAAACAGCATTTTTAACTTTCATCATGATGTACAAAACTATATATTTGAGTACACGACGAAACAGCATGTGAAAAGTTTTTCCGGAGACTGTCTACGAAGCTAGTTATACGACTGAAAGATTCGCGAAATCATACGGTGATGATGACTATATTGCCATGACTAGTTGCTCTGGCCTTCAACGAGTCTGTGAAATACTAGAAGCTGCCTGCCACTGTAGGTCTCCGCTCTCCGAACCAACATAATTAGGATTAATGGTAATGCGTAAAAACATGTAATTTAGATCTGCTCACTATAGTAAATGAAAATTTTCTTCATCGATGAATGTGATAATCATGCTGGTTATGGGATCGATAGGACCAAGAAAACCTTCGGTGATGGACATTAAAAGCGTACTGCTGGTTATCCTAAGCTTTGATGAGTCGGTAGAATGTTATAAACCGGAGATCACCGTAGGTTCCTGACATTCTAACAGCTATTGTTGATCTTAAAGGTGTTTGTTGATGCGGCATACCTAATTTTTTTGTATTAGCATCTTTCATACCCAGATAGCATCGCACTAACAAATATCAGCTGAATGAGCATCTTGATGTTGTCTGACGTACGCCTACGATCAGCATCGTACTGAAGGAGCGGTCAGTATATAGAAACATTTTATTAAATTTGTGAAGTATGATCATAAATCACAGAAAGTAGAGGGATACCAAATATATGTGCACTTCTCGATTATGAGATGGTCAGCTTCATTTTTAATAAGACACAGTTGAACTTGAGTAGCTATATCTGCAGTACATTGTGATCGGTACTTACGGTGCTCGTATACCGGTGGAACGGTGAACGGTGCACCGCTACTGCGGTGACCGGTAGACCGATGGCACCGGTGGGCCGATGGCACTGATCCTACGGTGAACCGGCGAACCGGTGAGACCGGTGAGCCGTAGACCGATCACACCGGTGACCACCGTCACCGTTGCATCCCTAGGTACAAATGAGTTGACAGTGGACGATCTCTCATCTATATATACTATCGAAATGTAATATTCTAGAACATGACGTCATAAAATATGATGAGAGAGAGTGACCAATGGAAAATATGGAAAGTTCCAGAATATACCTGAACATTGGACAAGGATTAGTTAAATATTAGCATAGTCGCTAAATTATAGGTTTAGTCTAGCAGGATGTTAGAACTAAATCCAAGATAAAGCTGCTCTATATATTATTAAAGACGACACGTTATACTATATACTCCCATAAGAAAACATTCAATATTTACTGTTTTATAAAATTCTAAACATTGTGATTCAAACTTTTGGTACACCTTAAGTACATTTATTTTTCCATCTTTTTTGGTATTTTTCACAATTTCACATAGTATGCCGCTGCACCTTCGGGTTTCGTAGTAAAACACTCAATTCATTTTTAATAGAAAATTGAATGGGGAATCTTTTGACAAAAAGAACGACATTCCAATGAAGTTCGTAGAAGAGGAGAGATTGTGAAAATACAAACACCGCAATTATTCTTGGATTACTGGTTATTATTTGCTTTCTTTTTACTCTGTTTATTTTTTCAAATTTTATGATCTACTTTTTTTATTTGCTAACATGCGAATAAAATATGTTCTAATTGAACCTTGAAATAATAATTGAGTTAAATTTTTATTTTGGCAAAAAGAAATGAGATAAGCATTCTGATAATTCTCCAAATCGTGCATACTAACTCAATTCAGAAGATATTTCAAATGGCGAAGTTAGTTAAACCGAACATTTGAGTAGAAATCATGAATAAAAAAATTCTATATTTTTGTCATTTTTTTTAGTAAAAATCCTATAATTTAGAAAACTATATCCTATACGAATTTCTATATTTTCAAAAACTCGTAATACAGGGCCAGGAATATGTAATATGTTTGGTATTGATGCAGTAGTAGTATTTTATCAAGGTTTTATCTTTCGGATTTGCGATTTAAAACTTCGGAAGGGCTAACTCCATCTTCAAATAAGCATCACCTCTATTGGTCCTTACGCTGGATAAAACACTATGCAGTAGCTTAGAATATTTCTCATAGAATCAATAAAATTCATTCAACCCTTTGAGGACCGAATTTTTTTAATCGAAAAAAATATTTTTCAACCTTTTTATTTTATTTTAACTCAAAATCGCTACATAAAAATGTTATGATAATGAAAAAAAACAATTTTTTTCATCTTTTAAACAAAATGGCAATTCGGAAGTAAAGCACTCGATATTGAATCGAAAATCTGCTTCTTTGGTTCTATAATAAGCACATCTTCTTCTTTTTTGTTTCACAGGCAAATGCATTTCATTGTCAAAATTAAGAACAGTTTTTGGTGATGTTTGTTTAGACTTCTTTTGCAGAAGGAGGACTTCCACGACTTATTCATTCACCACTGGAGCAGAGAGACTTCACCACTGAAACCATGTAGTTTAAGTATGTTAACTTATCTTGAGCTAACTGATTATAACAAATGAATGAGTTGAAAATAGATGCATTTAGAAAATAAATAAACATTCGCAGTCAGTTCCTTTTAGACTTGCGATCGAGATTGTAGCAGAATATTCTTTGACTGAGTCGGTCAACTGCGTGTGAAAACTGATGGCAATCTTTTACTACTTTCGGACAGCTGATTGTAGTACGTTGACTATTTTTCAAACAACGTGAAATTGAAACAACTTCGTTGTCTTTATGATAACTTCAAGCCAAAAAACCGTGTTTGGTGTCCATCCATATGAAGACAATGCTGTTCGATGTAATCATTGACTTGCAATCTCCTCGTTCTATTTTATTTTTCTTGGCAAAATCCGACTGAATACCTGTCCGATCTTGTCTAATAGTTCGATAGGCTTTTATGTTCTGTAGCTTTAGCTTTTCTAATAATCTGAGAGAAGTGAAAAAGTTATCGAAATATAGATGTTTTCCTTCAAAATTATGACCAGATATAAGATCGAAAACAACACGTTCGCATAAAGGTGTTTCTTTTTCACTGGTTTCCTCAAAGGGGAATCGACGAGTTGTGAGTTTGTGATTTAAAATGAGTTTGGTTGAGTTAAAGTGAGTTTAAATGAGTTTGTGATTTAAAATGAGTTTGAATGAGTTATATTGAGTTTGGCTGAGTTTAACTCATATAAACTCAACTTAACTCACTCAAACTTAGCCTTATTCCCTGAATTTGGCTCACAAGAGAGTTGTGTTTTAGAGAGGGTTCCCTGATGTTTTGACAAGTTTTGCTTTCGACTTTATCGACTTGTGATAATCTCAATCTCATTTCCTTTCAAGCTTAAAGACATCTTTTCTGATGTTCTCCCAACTTAGCAGCATTTCGTTCTCAGATTTATCCAAAATCGATGAGTTTGTTTTGCACTATCTTTGATTTTCACGAATGATCTTGATATACTGCATTTAACGTTGAGGAAGGATAGAATAAATCAATTGTTTGGTACTCACGTACAGTTCCTTCAAAAATGAGGAGTGCAAGTTAAAAAGCAAGATTTTTGCCACGTCCGCATTCCTTGCCCATCATAGACATTCATTAGTTAGTCCTATACTAATTATGAGTTATAGGAATTAGTAATTGGTTCATCGAGATTTTACACTAATTAGACCGCTATTTTATCGATCTTTGCGTGTATAATAGTATAGATGAGCAGAATCTAACCCTTAAAAACTCTAGCAACCAACGAATTACACCGCTACAGACTTACATAGCTACACATACGAGATCTTGCGTTGATTTGTTACGAAAAACACATTAAAGTATATAAAGGATACCAATTTCAACTCCTTTACAACATTTCAACAACTTTAATATATTAGTCAACATTTTCGATAGTGCAGGGAACCAGTTGGGAATGAAATTTTAACTCATAAGGCAAATCTCAAGATATAAAAATCACGAGGGAAGAGTAGTGATCGATGGATCTTTCATAGTAATCATAGAATTCAATATAGAAATCCTAACACGATCTTCACAGTTTTAAAAATAGAGAATATCATCATTTAAAAATTGATTGAGATGTATAATACTGCGTGAAGCGTCATAGATGAATAAATAGTTTATAAATGCAATAGTCATATTTGTGAGATAGACCACTAGTTAGAAAAATATTAATGTTGAACTCAATAAGAAACATAAGAAAGATAAACATCGAGTCTGCAGAAACAATTTTTAATGCAATTGAGGGAGCGAGTACAAAAAAGAGAAATTTTCTGCACTAATTTCAGAAATAAGTAATCTAGTGTGGTCATCGTCGACAATTATTTATAAAAATAATTACTCTACGAGAATATTTTTACTGTAGTCTATATTTATAATTTAAGTAAATTTTAAGGATATATGTAAGTTCTAAACTTTTTCTCCAAGAGACTCTGCTAACGAGCCTTTCATGCATTTTACATATGTACATCTCACAGTTCTCTTATTTTCAATCAACAATTGTAGTCTTTCCTTCACGCAGCTGAAGGACTTTGCGGACTTTCTATTCAATCTTGAAAGAGTCTGATTATAATTTTTTGTATTTGTAAATATTTAACCCCATGCAGTTAGTTTCTTAATGAAAGAACAATAGAACTTATCGAAAGTTGATGCCATTTTGAACAAAGTGATAGTTTCTTCAAAAGCATTGAATTTTTTCACAACAAAATTTACTATCAATGACTTATTTTTCTCAGACAGTGAAGGGAAACCTAATTACTTTTGTTGATAATCAATAAATTCAAGAGTAGTTAAAAGTCCGTTCGCTCAAAGGCAGAAGTGACTTCCTAACTACAACCTAGATTGTGCTGAAAATCTCGGACGTTGTAAATACCTAAATGAGTTTGGATTCGATTCAAAAACTCTATGTTGTAGGTCAATAATGTCTGATTGATTATGATTATAATCGAATTCGATTAGAGATAGTCGCGAGCATGATCCTCTTGCTTAAGAAACCTAGATCGAAATATATTTTATGAGCTTAAATTGAAATTGTTTCTCTTAGGAAGAGTTGGGCATTAACATATTAGTTTTAGTATCCCACGCTGGCCGAGTGACTTGAAGAATAAAATGAACATGATTTTAATGATGAAATGTAAGTTATCTTTTGAGACTTACGATCTCATCTATGAAGAAGATCATTTCCATCAGAATAATACCTTCCTTTTGATTATAAATTAAATAAATGGAATATTCTGCATGGCTATGTCGCTTTTCATTGACGAACACGAAAAACTTCAAAAGTGACACTCTTTTCAGTACCAAAACACCGTTTTCTTCATGCTTTTCACGTGAAATAAAAGAAATCTATGCTATATTTTTATTTGTGGCTGACCACTGATAACTTCATTTTCCATCAAATAGTTCCCACTTCTCTAAGATTTTGTAAACTTGTATAACTGCTCAACAATTATATAAAGACCAATCGATATGGGTAGTCATCTGTGATTTTCTTAACCCAAAAAACTATTTAGTACTTCTTGTACTTAACTTTGACTGCTTCGAACTGTTTTACGTTTGTTCAAACTTTTCTCCTGATTTTGAAAATATCATCTCCTGCTTTGACCTCTACCCGCTACTTCTAATTATAGCCTAACGATGATCAGATGAAAATAAGCGATCCAAAGAAGGACAGAACAGAGGAACAATACAAGCATTTTCGATCATTTTATCCCAGCTAGATACACAGCATGAGTACAACACTCTTTTCTCCTCTTGCATTCTAATCTACCTAATAAGGACAAAAACATCATTCCTTAGGATATGTTATTGTTTATCGAATCACGTTACGTATTAATTAATCGAGAAAGAAGAAATGTATGTGACGCTCCAAGATCCAAGAAAAAATATTCAATAACTGTACTCTGAAAACAAAAAAGGGTTTCGAATTCGTTACAAAACTACGAAACCATTTTTTTTCAGTGTATACTATACTGAGAAAAAAATTGGTACGACACCGAACCCAAAAGGGTATTTTGGACTAAAAAAGGTTTCGTACATAGTACGGAAGCCAAAAGGGTTTCGTTTTCGTTTCAATTCTCTGAACCCTTTTAGGTTTCGTAGATAGAACTACGAAACACTTGAAAAAGTATTCTAAGTCTATGACGATTATTTTCAGGCACCCGAAGTTTTTACGAAACATTTTAAGGGTTCTGTATTTATTTCGAAAATGGTTTGGTACACTAGAAAAAAATTAGTATGATTATCAAACCCTTTTTAAAATGAATACGGAACCCTCAAAAAGGTTTTGTAAAAACTTCGGTTGCCTGAAAATAATCGTCATAGACTTAGAATACTTTTTCAAGTGTTTCGTAGTTTGATCTATGAAACCTAAAAGGGTTCAGAGAATTGAAACGAAACCGAAACCCTTTTAGGTTCCGTACTATGTGTGAAATCTTTTTTTCAGTCCAAAACACCCTTTTGGGTTCGGTATTGTGCCTATTTTATTTCAGTGTAGGATGACTTTTTTTTACTTCAGTTAAATCAATTGAAAAATCTTGGATATGAATTTTTGCAAAATATCAAGTTACAGTAAAAACATTTGGTTTATTACCGAACCTGTATTCTAGTGAAGAAATTTTGAGTTTTTTTACCGATTTGAGGAACCTAAACGGTTCAGCAGATCAAGATCCGAGCTTTTTTTAGGTTCGGAAAATCGATACGAAACCTCAAAAGGTTCTTCACCTGAATACAGATTCAGTGATAAATTGATTTCTTAAAGAGTGTATCGTAGCTATCTTGCGACTGTAACAATTTTTTTTCGGATAAAAACTGATGACCTTAAATGATTTACGCTGAATTGCGGTGAGTTAACATGATTTATCTGATTTAAATAGAGTTAAGTTAATTTATTTGATTTAAAATGAGTTAAGCTGTTTTATATGATTTAAAATGAGTTAGGATGATTTATCTGAATTAACTTTGAGTTTTAAGTGAGCTAAATCAGTCGATTCCCCCTTGGGTTTCCTCTTTCTAAATAGATTGGGTAGTTGAATAAATAACCAATAATTGGATCACATAAGTACCAAACTTTATAACCTCTTTTTATTGGTTTTAGCGGCAGATATTCTTTGAGGCTTGATCTTCCCTTGAATTTTATCATACTTTCGTCAATTGTACCATAGCGGCGAAAGTTATAATTTTTTTGAAAATTTCTCCGCAAAATTTCAGTAAAATACTTAACTTTGTAAATTTTACTGTAGTCTTTACATGCTCGTTTTCGTTTCAATGAGCTATCAGCCAAATGTACGTTATAAAAAATTTGAAGAAAACGATTTCTTGACATGATCGAAAAAATAAATGTATTGTGGAATATCATATGTTTACTCCAATAAATTTTCATATTTGGCAAGTTATTGACATCCATTAGAATAATCAACCCGAGAGTCGATTCAATATCTTTGTTGCTCACATCCTTCCAGTTATTGGTTTTCTCCTGATTGTTACTTCGTTTCTTTCCTTTTCCATAAATGTTTGTTTGATCAGTAATCAGATTTAAAATTTCTTCAGTAAACAAGGTTCTAAAGACTAAGACTGGAGTTCGCTCTTTGAATGAGATTGAGGTAAAGCCGTCATCCGTGATATAACTTCCATTCATTGAATTCAGCTCCTGTGCACATAGATCCAAATCTTCATCAGAAAGTTCAAGTTCATCTAAGCTATCGACTAGTTCATCGTAATCGAAATTGAAGTCCCTCTCACTGGTATCATCACTGGCATATGAATCACAGGACTCATCGTCGACTTCATTATTTGCATAGAATTTCATTTGTTTAATTTTAATTGCAGAAACGGTATAAAGAAATAAAGAGTGCAAGTTCGATACAGAAATGATATGCTTTGCAAATTTAAGAACAACATAAATTCATCAATGAGAACGGGAGTATATATATACATATATACCCAATAGAGAATGAGAATATTCTCGAAAAACAAAAGATCAAAGGAGGAGAGAGAAATTATGCCGTCACTGTACCTTAGCAACAAGAACAAAGGATATTTGAAAAGAATTTATATGAGAGAAGAAAAGAAAGAAAAGAAAAGTACGAGATGACAAATGCAGTTGTTTATGATCTTGATGACCTTACATACTTAATAGTTTAATGTGAACTAAACACTTTTTTCTGTACTGAAAAATAAGTGGGGCAAATATGACCCATCGGTCCTCAAAGGGTTAAGGGGATAGAATAAGGGATTAGATTAAGGAGATAGAATAAGAGATTAGATTAAGGGGTTAGAATAAGCGATAAAATAAGAAGATAGAATAAGGGATTAGATTAATGGGTCAGAATAAGGGGTTGGAATAAAGAGATAGAATAAAGGAATGGATATAGATTGAGGACTTAGATTATGGGTAAGAATAAGCTGTTACAATAAGGCGACAGATATCGACTAGTGAGTGGTTTTGTGATTAGCTTTCGGACAGCTATAGAAGGTTTTTGAAGTCTCGGAAAACTACATTGCGTTTCCGAGATCTTGAGGTTTTTTGGTTGCTTTTGAGGGTTTCCGAGAGCTCGGAAACCCTTTCCCGGAAACCTATAAAGGGTTTCATATAGTGACAAACCCGGAAACCTTCTATAGGCTTCCGAGAAAACGGATTTTTTTTAGAGTGCAACTGTTACGGATGTTGAAGATCGACTTCCTCTTTTGAGATTTGTTGAAGATTCAGAAACTGGAAATAACTGAAAATCTGCTTGTGTAAGAACAATAATATTATCAAATTGTTGTTCTTTTTGTTTTTTATTACATCTTCTCCACACATCATACAATCTTGTTCTTCTTTTGCAGACATATTCATCAATCTTTTCGGCCACAATTGTTTTGTTGTGCTCAGTACTACGAACATCAAAGTAGGCAACAATTTTTGTAGTAAGTAAATCATTGCTTTTATTGCATTCATTGTCATAAATGTCATAGAAAGTATTAAGATTATCCATGGTTCCGGTAAAGTTTGGTTCGATAAATAAACTTAATGTACACGAGGTTTTTTGAGTTTGAACTAGGAGTTATAATAATTGCAAGTATCGTTTATCAAGTGTTTCTTGGTCACCAAAATATGTAGTCAATGTAAAGATGTATGTAAATTACTTGTTTATATAGTTTTTTAATTGTAACGACATGACCAGAATTGTAACCGTTCTACCGGTCTTTACAAATTCTCTTTCTTTTTGCGAGCGCGGGCGTATACGTCGTCTTTTCCTTCTCGTCCGCGTCTGCAAAAAGAAAGAGGCTATATGTAAAGATCTGTCAATCGGTTTCTGGTCTTATTACTGTTATATGATGTAAGTATAATGAGAGCAAAAATAGCGATTTCTAACTGGAAGCATGGATTTTTGGATGATAGCTAGCTCAGTCCATGATAGCTGATGCGATACGGCGTAAATAGAAAACGATAAATTAACATGGAGGTATACAACTGGTAAAGACTTGAGTTTAATCAGATCACCACCCTTTATAGCGTTCGAAAAATACGATATAACTCAATTTTTTAAGCTTTTCCTTCATAAAGGTCAAAATTTTTTTTCAAAAAAACGCTTTTTATTACATATGGTTAGATGCAGTTCGACGAGCTGATTCCGAACATCACCTTGATTTTGCACCAAAATGATGCCTTCTTTCCAAAAATAGAGATTTGGGGGCAAAAACCTCAGTTTTTGGAAGACCCATAGCACCGGCTGTGCTCATTAGTGCGAAATGGCGCTATGGTCAACGATGAACTAAATGTGGAAGAGTACTTAGTGAAAGTTTGAGATCAATTGGACGAAAATTCTTTTAGGGGTTTACAAAATACGAAAAGACTGGTTTTAAGAACCTTGTTGGGCACAGGAACCGACTCTTTTTTTCGAGAAACATTTACTGTTATATATGATTCGATGCAGCTCGACGAGCTGATTCCGAATATCACTTTGGTTTTGCATAAAAATATCTCTGTATTCCCAAAACTAACGATTCCGGGGCAGAAGCCTGGTTTTTTTAAGAAACTACTGGCACCGTTTCTGTTCACGGGTACGACACGGCGCTATGTTCAACGATAAATCACATACAGGAGAATAATTGGTGAAAGTTTCAGCTCAATCGGATTAAAAACCTTTTGGGAATTCACAAAATACGGTATGATCGATTTTTGCACCTATTTTCGGCCCAGTAATCGCTTTTTTTCTACTCCATTTCTTGTTCGATCGAAATAATTTTCTCAACCAATGAAGCTTATGGGTCAATCATTCATTTGAGATAGTTTTTCATTTTAAAATATTTTAATAAGTTAATAACAAAAATCTTCTCCGTTTAATGAACGCTTTATGAACAAATTTTTTGACCATGGACTTTTCCAGGGTTTGACTTAATTTCTGGAAATCTAGTTTTAGGGTAAGATAGACTAACCATAGATGTATTCATTCCAATATTTGAACTTTGGAAAATAGAACTTTTGGTCATGTCCGCCTGGTTGCTCACTGTGAATTAGACGTAGTGAGAAGGGGTGAAGTATAGGAACAAAGATTTAAGTGTAGAAATATGGAGTTCTAGATAAATATGAGGCTTAAACATAGTCAGAAGCTGTTAAGTATAGGGATATGAGTAAGTATAGAAATGAAGATATAGGGGTAAGTAGATTAGGCTAATTGTATTCATATAGAGATCACTACGAAACTCTTCATACAAAACCTTATTTTCGATTTGGTAAAAAAGGTTTTGTGGTAAACTTCTTCTACGAAATCTTTTTTACTGAAGTCCAGCAGAGGTTTGATAGGAAACCAAAAAAGGTTTTCCCGCAGGTATACTGGAAGAATCTTTTTTGGTTTCGTAAAAAAACCGGTTTTGCTTATAGTCTGGGACCTGAACTGAATTGATGACTCGCATTGATAGCGTTACGGGAACCAGGATGGGTACTGGTAGTTGTGGTTGCTACGGGACTTAATCTGTGTCTTGCATTTATCTCGAGATGAGAAGTTGATCTCGATTCTGTATTGGGGCTAGAAGGAGAACTCTCGTGAAGCATGATTATCGCAACTCACTTGTAAAGGATTTCTTGCGGTTTCGTTTCACGACGATTAAGCTATTCAGCGGTAAACCAGTGCTTATGAAGCCTTGGTATTTATGTGTGGTATGCGGTAATTGTGACAAAAAAAGTGAAGCCTTGGTATAGCGCACATTCTTTCTAACCATTGTTTCATCATTTGTTACCTTGAATTTAGATGCTCAATTGATGTGGTATACAACAAACAAAATGAAGGTAATTTTTTCACAAAAAAAAAGTATTTTATGTGTGTGTGATATGCATATAATATATGTATACGGATGAATGCCCACAATGCAAGGTAACTGGTAATATATATATTGGGAGAATCATGCTTTAGCGTTACTCATAGAACAACATCATTAAATTCCAGAATTAATCTGGTCGTGAACGAACAAGATTTAGCAAGCATACAACGAGCCAAGGTATGTTTTTCGGAAATGCAATGTTCTGACAAGATCTTTGTTGTATTGGGTATCGAGCGTTTTTTTTTTTGTGTTAGATATTAGAGACACTAATCTTATATACTGTTATTATAGTATGATGACTATTTTTTCACTGGTGGATAAAGTGTTTGAAAATTCTGTAGAAAATGAACAGCAGATATTTTTGGTACTGTAAAGCTACCAGCCTCAGCCTGGGTCTATCACAAGTAGTGTCAATCGGGCTTCTGTTTGCCAACATAGAAATACAACCCATGTAAAAAAACGTTTTATAAAAACCATCGAAAAATCGATTTTTAATCTACTACAATAATACCTATTTAATGGGTTTTTAGTCGCTTGCGAATCGATTATAATCAAAAAGTAATAACAAATATCATAATCTCATCGATTATTCTAATTATTTTTGATTAAAACCGATTTACAATTGTGCAAAAAATCGTTTGTAATCAATTTTGTGTGATTAAAAGCAGCAGAATTCCAATCCAGTTTTCTATGGGTTGCATTGATTGTAATCGATTTTAAACCAAAATGATCAAAATAATCATCAATGGAATTTCGATTATTTTTACCTTATAAACGATTAAAGATGTATGATTTTAATAGAGCGAGAATCAGTTTCTCGCATGATTTTTTTCTACACGAGAAGCATTCAACATTATTTTATTCTGTTATTCGAAAACATTTACTCTCGCTGAAAATTGTATGTGATACAGTTTGGAGAACAAGTGCTTCAGAAAATCTTCGAGCAACGGGTTCTCGTTTAGTTAGTATTTGATAAAGCAGGTGAAAACAATTATGCTTCAGATTGAGTAGTTTTAGCATCACAATATCTGGTTTTCCTAATTTTTTTACACTGCGATCGCGCTTGGAAATCAGTTGTGAATATGATTACAAAAACTCCAGGTAGCAGTTTTTGAGAAGTACAACTATTCCAACCATGTCTATTGTTTAAGGGCCGGCTACTCCATTTTCTGTCGGTACGAACTAATAGTGATTAATCAAGGGGAAACGGCGGATTCAAGATTCCCAAATTCCAGTGGGATTCCCGGGATTCCCGTAAGATTTCTGTGAGATTCCCTGAATTCCCAAGGGGTTTCCGGGATTCCAAGAATTCCCATGGAATTCCCAGGATTCTAGTGCGATTCTCGAAATTTTTATAAAAATAAATTGCATTCTCGAAATTCATATTTAATCTCTATGATCCTCACTCTAGTTCTGAAAACCTCATAGAGCTCAGTATCAGGACATCGCTACTTTATCACATAATTAGAAAAGCCGCATCAAACTATTGAGCAAAATTATTCCCTAGGCGAACTTGCTTTTTCGTATGCTTCACCTGTGGAGACATCAAGATTTTTGTCCATAGCACATCACTTTCTTGTTCAAGTATCTCAAGAAAGCGACAGGCATGGGAGATTAAATTTCATTAATATCGTGATTGAAAGCACTAGATATAATTTCACAAGTCGAACTTATTGCCAGGAGAAAATATTTGATCTGGAAAGTGATTGAAACTCGAAACTACTCTTTTTTACGTAGAATTTTCTTTAGGCACATGAAATGCACAGCTCTCAATATTTGTTCACAGCACATGACGTTCTTGCTCCAGATATTCATGTATTTCATGCGCATACCCCAAGATAGCTCACAACTCTGTAAAAAAAAAGGAATTTTGCAAAATGGTAGCAGATAGCAGAAATCTTTTTTGAGGTTCTGCAAAATTTGCAGAACCTCAAAAAAGGTTCTGCTATCGGGTACCGTTCTGCAAAACTCCTTTTTTTTCAAAGTAGGGTTATCTATTTTTAAGATTCTAGACAGTTAACTTAGTTACATGGGTATCAAATCTATTTTGACAAAAAGACAGTTTACTTTCTTATTTTTATGGGACAATGTGCGATGTAGAATAACAAACAGCAGCAAGGAATAAGATAAATTAATGAGTAATATAAGAAATATGGCGTATCAAATGAATCTATAGTATCTCATCTGTAACCTTTTATTCATTCAGTAATCTGGCAGTTGAACATGCTTAAATCAATCAGGTAGTAGCACAGGCTTCCTGTCTACTACATGACAGGAGGCTTTCTATCTATCACTATATTGTTTTTGACATCAATATTGACACAAAAGAAAAGAGTTTGAGAGCAAATGAGAAATTGGCTCAGAGACTCTTATTGCGTGAAATTGAGGTTTATCGCTAGGTGACAAAGAAGACGAATCATGAATTTTGTCTAGGGTGAGCTATATGTCTCTGATATGAATAAAAAAAGGCAACGTCAAATTTTTAGTACCAGATTGACTCTTGATCCAATGAATTGTAATGATTTGCGTCAGATTAGACAATACGGATTGTTTTTCAAATGAGACTCGTACAAATGATCGAATTTGTTTTATCGCAGATTCTTTTGCTTTCTTCCAAGCAAAATGAACATCAAATCTAGAAAGAAGATGATAGGTCAGATCATAAACTTGGCAAATAGTCATTCTAAACTTATCATACAGGAGAAGATCATGAGATAATTTTGAAGCTGATTGTTGTGAAGTAGTCTTGTTCTCATTCTCTGTGTCACTTTGGAAACTTTAATGAAAAGTTCAACTCACGGGATTTGAAAGGAAAACAAAACAGATTTCACATGTAGTAGATTGCCTGAACTTTGATCGAATATTCGGGATCCTTATCGAGTTGCGAATGTCTATTTTTTATTCTTTTCTAGCTGTCTGCTTTTTTTTTGAAAATTCACTCGACAACTCCAAGTTTTCCTTGAATTATGAAGGTCGAGTGATATTTATTCTTTCACAGGAAAAGAGCAGCCCAGTCATCACTAAGTCTAGATAGATTTTCTCATAAGATATGCATCAATACTAGTAGTACAAAAAACCTCTTCTGCTTCATGTTGCTTTGCCCAAGAAACGGCAGCAAAAAACAACGTAATATCGATTGGAACTAGCATGTTACGTTTCCCCATTAACCATGTCTATTTTATTAAATGAGCTGTAAAGTGAACTAATATGAGCTAATCAACTAGTATATCATTCCTTTCATGTGGTAAAAAGTCAATAGATTATTTCCTCGACTGTAGGGATGGTTATATGAAATAAAAGGAGTTTATTTGTTTGCATCTTGTGTCAGGGTCAAAAAACACCCGAGTTGAAGTTTATTCAGACGTAACTTCTACAGTTTCACCAAAGGTAATTTAGACCGGGAAATCCGAATCTGAGGTCCAATTTTAGATCTGGCCTTCCAGTTGGCTAGGAAGCAGACCAATCAGAAATTAGCTTTCATTCCCTCGACTGAAGGGAGGGTAATAAGAAAAAAATGAGTTTCTCTCTCTGTCTGTTGGTGGCAGATCAAAGGTCATGGGATTAACGATCCTTATAAAAGTTGACGCCAGTAAATTGGGATCGAAGAATTCGAATCTAAAGTCAGTTCCTCAAAATTTTGAACTTGATTATTTTTGGTCAAAGAAAGGGTGTTTTGAGAAAATAGCGATTTTTTATAAAAGGTGGAGGAAGTAAATCGAGGTCCAGGAATCCAAATCTTTAGTCGATTCCTGAAAATTTCTAGCTATATTTTCATAATGTGAGAAAAGTTTTTTAGGAAAACAATGATTTTTCGCTAGGCTGAACATCGGGTGGTATCAAATAAAATGAGTTTGTGGTCTCACAGTCATTGGGAGAGTCCCCCCCCCCCCCCCAGAATAAAAGCGCATGCCCTTATACAGCTTCTTCGCATATTGTTACTTTTTGTGTGGCCTTCTATTGAGGTCAACTTTTTCATCAATTTTTGATTAAAATATTTTTAAAAATTTAATAATTAATTTATAGCTGTAATTAATATTTTTCGGGTATTTTTCAAGGAAAAACTGCCATTTTTGTGTATAAAATGTTCCGTATAGTACAATGCGAAGCGATTTCTTAAAAAACAGCAGAAAACGGCACTATTTGACTAATGATTAATTAATATTTTCGAAAAATTCAGTATTTTTGTAATTAATTAATTAATTAGTACATGGCTTTCTAATAGTGCCGATAAGCTTTTGTTCAGAGATGGCCTTATAGAGAGGGTGGCCGACTATTCTGGGGGGGGGGGGGGGGGGGGGGTTTAACGTATTCAAATATGTTTGCGTGATTACAGGCTCGGTAATCTCCTTAAGATCAAATACAAATGAGATTTTCCCAGGGTGT
>CAJNOP010001842.1:0-23252 GCA_905250075.1 Rotaria sp. Silwood1 | reverse complement strand
AAGTTATAACATTCATCATAGTACATTTAGTTTTCTGGAGAAAATCATACTATCCTCTAGTATTTTTGCGTTCTTAATCCATGCACTACAAAAGAAAATATCACATCGTTAAGATAATAGACATTAATGGTGACCAACTGATGTATGGAGAATAATTGCCATAATCAAACATTTGATAGTATATTCATCGATAGTCGTACCCGATGATAAAGTCGAAGAAACATGAAAAACATAAAAATTATGCCCACGGGAAACGGCTCAGATAAACATGATGCTTCCGAAGAAGAAATATCCATACATCGAATTGTGATTGTGTTCATGATTTTTAAAAAGCTTCCATTTCGTGAACTGTGCGTGTGATGTGCGTAATTGACAGTTTGTTTCCCTTTAATTAGGTTCTCGAATTGACTTGTTTGTCATGTAAGAAAATTTCCTATAACTGTAGAAAGAGCATTATGAGATTCCTAAGAGGGTGTGAGCGTGGGTGTGGGTGTCAGTGTTGCAACCAATAATGATGAACGGCAGATCCGATTCTGTCTAGAATTGCTTACCGGCTGGTAGAAACAAATTTTTTCAGACAGATCGATCTAGAATTTTTAAAAGTTTTTTGCTTATTTTTTTTCTCATTTTCTTGCCAAAATTGAGTACAGAAGTGTTTATTTTTGAATAGGATTGGTATAGGTATAGGCATGGGTGTTGTTGTGAGTGAATATCAAAAGAGTACGCACACCCACACCCTGCGAATAGGTATCATTAACAACTTTCAAGCACAAATTTGCAAACCGATTTGCGCTATCTTCTCAACATTGAAGCACTCTCCAGATGCTTCAAAGCACCATCTCAGATACAATAAAATGCGCTTTATTTAATGGTACACAGCGAAGAACGTATCAACCTAAAATATTGACAGAGAATCTAGTATGTGGACAACAGGTTCAAATCTGACATATTGGATCTGTTTTGCGTGAATCTAATTGAGAGGAATAAGCATCTATTTGGATTTAAGTAGATTTCTATAGCGTAACTCAATAACTTTTAAAGAAAAACGAATTTTGCTTCGAAAAAAGAATTTATGGCTGAGTTACATAAATTTTTCAAGAAGATAAAGCAGTCCGACGCAAAATGTTCTTTTTGTGAAAATCTAAAAAAGGTAAAGCTTACTTTGTTCAATAGAAGTTGTTATAAAAATCAGTCCCTACCTGTACGATAAAGCAAAGATTATAATATTTACAGTAATGATGGAAAGATAATGTTTTCGCTACGAATTTCTTGTTCTGTTTCTTTTTTTTTTACTTGATAACCAACATATAACAAGAATGATACTCTATTCTAGCAGTCTTTTCTATTGGAAAATCACAAAGAGAAATAAAAGATTGATGTTAGTTGTTTTTTCAATAAGTTTCATGAATTAAAAATAACTTTCGTATTATATTATGAAGAAGACATTCTGATTAGAACGTCCCATTTCATCTATTTGTTATTATTCGAATAGAAAAAAAAACGCGCTAGTACAATTAAAATTTGAACAATATTGCACAGGTTTATATTAATTTATTGTGTTTATTTGTATTAGAATCCAATTAGATCACTCAGACTGTTGCCGTCGCATTACGATTGGTGGCGCTATCCGTCGATTTCATTGGGATATCAGTAAGAGCAGTAGAATTTTCAACTAGTACTTTAGACTTTGTTTTAGGTTTTTTTACGAAGTAGACAATACCACCAGTTAGAATAATCAAAGCAGGAATACCAAGACCAAGTGATAGACCAAGAATTAGACCCAAATCATTAGGTGTTGCTAAACAGAGAAATAGAAATAGTTGAAAATAAAACAATGAAACATTTTATTACTCATGAGAAGGCGTACCTGATGTTTCACCTCTTGTTGTTGTTGGTATTGTTGTCATTGGAGATTGTGATGTAATTGTTGATGTAGTCATCGGACTCGTAGATGTCTCGATCATACCTAAAAACATTTAAATCATTGCTTTTTGCTACTTATCTTTCTGCTTTATATGTTGTGTTATTTACTCTGACAATTTCGGTTATATAGTTCAATATTATTCAATGCAAAATAGATTGTTTTATTCAATGCAGGATTATCAGTTCGATTAACATTTGTAACTTCGAAACGAATGATCAACAAAAAATTATTAAGAAATTGATTTCACCGTATTATTAATTATAAACGAATGTTACTGAATATTCAGCAGATGTTGAATTGAATGTTATATTTTTGAAATGTCAACGATTTTCTACCATGTCGACAGCTGAGAGTCGATCTATTTCGATTTCGTTATCAGTTTCATTATTAGATATGATTAATACTGAAATTTTTTGGCCCCCATCAAGTTTATCATAAACAGTGAAATAATAATAATATCTTAGACATCGTTGTCCAATAGGATTTTGTATCATCATTCTTTCATCAATCGATTCAACCATAGTTTTACTTGATTTCCAAGCATCAATAGAGATCAAACCATAGCTTTCTAAAAAAAAACAAGTATCGATATATAGCTTGCAGAGTTTGTTTCGATAACATTCCAGAAAATTCAAATTATGATGAATATTGTAGACTCAAGTATTTTATCACTTCTGACATCTAAGGAAAAAAAAAGCATAAAAAACTAGTGCTTATCATGAACATTTGGGTGGGTGTGGATGTGGGTGTGGGTGCTGATGTGGCTGCGTGTGGGCGTGAGTATGGATGTCTGGGTATCGATGTGGGCTGTGGCTGTGGCTATGAGGATGTATGTGTGGCTGTGGATGTGGGTGTGGGTGTGTGCGAAGAAAAAACCCATACCCACACCCGCACCCACACCCACACCCACACCCCACACCCACCTACACCCACACCCACCCACACCCACACCCTGAAAACGATTGAAAAAATATTCGAGTAATACAAAATGGCAACCATCCGATCATATACAGAGTGATCATTACAATCATGTGTTTCAGCAGACTTTTCTCTCGTGCATTTAAAACCGGTTGAGATAATTGTCGTGTTCGCATCCGATCATCTGTTAAATTGATACGTCGATTAGATGACCAAGTATGAAAAAAAATAATCGAATGAATTACAACCATTATAATAAATGGTATGATAATAAGAACAACCAATATATAACTCTGCCTCATTGTATATGGCATAAATCCAGTACAAAGCTATTAAAAACAATGCATATTTATATCTTGTTTTTTTTTGAATCACTCATATTTTTCTCATGAAATTATGATGCGAACAAAAAGAAAAAAGAAATCATTTTATAATTACTGATTTCTGAAACAAATTAACTATATGCTTCAGTCATTCGACTGAAATAGAATATAAGAGAACTATGAAAAGAAGAAAGGTTGTACTGAATAAATGGAATTATTGTGTCACGAGGTAGTTTTGATTCGGTAGCTAAATAACATATTAAGCATAGATAATCTCTATTCAGATGAACATAACTCACTCGAAATATACCATACGTGTGATTCATTTTTTTTTGTAATTCATGGTTATGTTTATAATTATATTCCAGGAAAGATGCAGAAAGTAGATGCACTCGACCATAAAAAAAAACTTCTATTACAACGAGACAAAACTATAGATCTGATAAGATCTCAAAATTGTGATTCGATAAACAGAATATGAAATCAGATATTACTATTGGTGAGATGATTCATGAAATAGAACATAAACTTCTGAGATAATGGTTTAAAAAAATTTTGTCAATCTCGTCAACTTATTCTGAACTTTTTCGATTTTATCATTATGATGTAATAATATTTCAAATTGAACTTACTCCTAGTGATGGAGCAATCATTGGAAACGGCATAATTAAAGACAAAATCCATCGAATTATACAACAGATGAAAACCCATTTATTCGTTTTGAATAATAATCGTGTTGGATATAGAAATCGACAAAGTTGATTGATCGACATAAGAGTTAATGAATATACGACTCCACAGACTGGTACATCCCATACATAGCCATGAATTGAACATATATATATATATAAATGGTTGGAAAAAATGCACCTATAGTTACAAAAACAGTACTGGCAACATCCAAGAGAAAAAACCAGACGAGAATGTTAAGTATAATAAAATTAGTTGGCGTATGAAATTGCTTGACAAAAATGATGATTAACGCATAATGTATTAATACAAACCATCCTGCAATAAGTGAGAACAAAACGATAATTGTGACTACATAAGCAACAGTATCAAAAGTCATTTTGCTAAGTGCTTCTGGATATTTTCTTCAGATATAAAAAATGTTTTCTGACTCGATGAAAGTTAATATTTATTGACAACATGCTCAAGTTTTCCTGTTTGCTAACTTTTTTTTTGTTTCCATGTTGAGATGATTTAACAACACTCATAATGCATTAATATTTATAATTACTTTTCTTTATTACTTTTGAAAGGAATCAATATAATTTAAAGAAATCCAAGATGAGACAGTTGTAATAGAACTGTAGCTCTAGAATGATGACCAGGACTTTCATAAGAATCTGAGAGATCTTTTGGCAATATTTTTTACTTGTGTCAAATTTCTAACATTGATGGTGGACAAAAAAGAATGAATTGTACGACAAAGAGCAATATTTTCAATGTTTCTCTTCTTTTGTTTGATTAGATGCGTTCGAAGAATTTCCTCGAGAAGCTCAATAAAGCGCTAATGTATATGACATAAAGATGTGGGAGATGTAGGACATACAAAGCTTTGAGAGACTTAAATTCAAGGACTATATATAGACAATCTACACTGGTTAATATCTTTTTTATCTTCAATACCTCCTATATCTCTATATCGCATACGTCAACATCTAATGAAGTTTCTCTGAAACCATATGATTTCCATTACTTTTTTCAGATGTTTTCGTTTAAATCGCCAATATGATAAAAGAGAAGTGTTAGAAGTATTTGATAGAATGATTCTTTATCGTAAAATGCATAATTTTTTTCCTGTATTGTTGTTGAATATGTGATACAAAAAATTTGGTGAAAAGATCTCTTAGATTTCTATGAAAATCTTAGTCATCATTCTAGAACTACGAATCCATTATAACTGTCTCATTTTGGATTCCTTTATATTATATAGATTCATTTTGAAAGTAATAAAGAAAACTAATTGCAATTATTAGTGCGTTATAAGTGTTGTTAAATCATCTCAACATGCAAAACAACAAAAAGGAAGCAAACTGGAAAAACTGCATTTTGTCAAAGCATGTAAACATTCATTCAGTCAGAAAATTCTTCTTTTTAAATGATATCTGTATTGATTTAGAACTGAAAGAAATGCATAATTATCAACAAGATTAAAAGTACATGCCCATATTATGCACACAAACACTAGTATTGAAAATCTTCACTATCTAAAAACAAGTAACGCTCGTCTCTGTGACTCGCTTGACCCTCGACTGAATATTTGACTGCTTCGATATTTTTACTGTTACACATACCTTTCAAAAGCTAGCAACTGGCCTATGTATAAGGTTGTGTCTGAGTGCGAATAGTAATACACAAATCTGTGTCGGCGTGTGAATAGCCATGCGTATCTTTGAGATACTACTTTCCATACCATTCATTCACTTAAACTGATACTCTACGAGTACTATCCAAAGTAAATCTGTATGACCCACAATAGTACAGCAATATCCACAGGCTCCGAAAAGACAGTATATTCGATTTGTAGAGATAATCAAGAAACAAAACATATCCGAGATAATAGGGTGAAAATGCACTATACTTCTCGAAAACTATCATCATAATCCGTATAGCCCTCAGTAAAAAACCGAGAATATCATTTACCAGTGCTCGCTACAAAAATACCTGCGTAGCGGAACTTTCAGATTAAAATAAATCATATTGGTTCAAACCAATACTCGTCATATACCATTTGAGTGAGATTTTCATTCAAAGTCCTCGTTGGATTAAACAGTTAATTCCAAAATACCCAAAGAAATTTAGACAAGTGAATGGGCAGAAGTATGGATAAGTGAAATGAGAAAAACGGATTTTATTGTACTCAAATCTACTTTGAATGAATTTATGTAAATTGTTTAATTAAGGTTTTTCATGGAATGTTCTATCCCGATCGTCAGCAAATTCAGCACAGCTGTTCTCACTCACACCCTCAAATATACTTGTTAGCTTTTTGCCATCTCTCGTTCCCACTAAAACAAGTAAGAAATAAATGGTAAAGATTCTCCCAATGAATTTGGAGTGTCTGAAGCGTTCCTTTAATGAATTTCGTCGGGAAGCAGTTAGTCGCTCTTAAGTGCCCCAAATGGACGCCACTCATACTCGCAGCTATAGTTGCTGCCATGTTCAGTTCTATTTGAGTATATGATCGTGCACTATCATTTAAATTCTACCCGATTCTAGATTTCTCTTAATTTTAAAAGTAGTTAGAACTATAAGATGAGGATTTCCCATGAGAAATTCCAAAGTGGAAACATTGTTGTGAACTATTCTTTATGAATTTAATTCCCTTGCATAGCTAGCCAATCTGAGATCTAATTGAATTTCTCATCAAAATAATCTTAGCAAATTACTCAATCAAAAAGCTGGCTTTATACAGCCCGTATCTGAAACCAACTAAATGTGAATTTAAAATCGGAGACATTGCAGTTGATTGTCAGTGCTTCAACGTAGCGCCAATCGCTGTTAGCCACTGCAAAGGTTGAACCTACACTCCTAAATGGCTACTCTTTTATACGAGACCTGAATGATTCAAGCTTCAACTACATCAAAAGCGCATTTATTTATCCCTAGCGAGTACTAGATTTTCTCTATCAGGCAAAACATCTTCTTGACATATACTCGTTGTTTCTCTAACTTCTCGATATTTGTATAAATCCTTCTATACATAAACTGTCATTGATTCAGTCTTAGTGGCGCATTTTCAACCATTTTGCTAGACGCTATGCAGGCATTTCCTAAATCACGAATCCTATAAACCTGCTTTGGTAGCAGCAGACGTTCGTCCGCGCCCCGTCGGGGCACCACTAACGACTAGCTGCTGCTCTTCTTAACTTCGTACCACTAAATGACTAATCTTTTACTCTGACATAAGCAAAGTCTTCATTTCAAAATTTCGATTCAAATATTGAAATATTATGCGAACAAGCCTGATTAATATTGCAAAATTTTATGCCTTGCAACTATATATCGATTGGTAAAATGTACTCCACTTTCACTGAATGAATCTTCGGTATGCACAAGCATTCCAAAATACAACTTTAGCAGTAATGTCTCGCGGAGAGTAGACAAACATTAACACATACTTGGACTTTACAATTCATGTAAAGATCATGATTAAATCAACATTATGTAAAACGGAACTGGATGCTAAATCTCTGTTGTTTTTCCTCACTTGACAGAGACAAGCGCACAGATAAATGCATCCTCTATGATATCACCACCTGTTCACTATCAGCAAAAAAGTTAATTCCTGATTCCACAGCTTTCAAGTCAATGGGAAGTTCGGATACAACATTTGATCTCAGATTCGGAATCCTGACCTTCCATAACTTCCATCAAAGTTCCATCAAAGCGGTCACAAGCCTTAAAATAAAAAAGTTCGTTTCTGATTGGTCGGTTTTCAACCAATGAAACCTCGGCCAAAAAAATGAGCTTCGGATTCGGATTCAGTGCCCTGTATACCCTATAGCAAACTTCGATCCAAACAGTCAAAAGTCTTAAAATGAAAAAGCTCATTTCTGATTGGTCCGTTCCTGGCCAATAAAATCTCGGCCAAAAAAATGAGCTTCGGATTCGGATTCAGGGCCATCGATAACCTATAGCAAAGTTCGATCAAAACGGCCAAAAGTCTTAAAATAAAAAAGCTCATTTCTGATTGGTCCGTTCGTGACCAATAAAATCTCGGCCAAGAAAATGGGCTTCGGATTCGGATTCAGGGCCATCGATAACCTATAGCAAAGTTTCATCAAAGCTTGGAAAGGCCCTAAAATAAGCTAACCTCTCATAAATGTTCTTTTGACCCTGCCACAAACACACAAACACACAAACTATTTTTTTTCATATGACCCTCCCTACAGTCGAGGGAATAAGTAGAATTCGCACATCGGCTTCTCTTATCCTTTTTTTCTGAAATAATGATACTTCATTCACAATTCAAAGTGAATCATGATAATCATGAAAGATTATTTGAAAACGAAAATACTATTAATTTATTTTCGAATCAGCAAAGTCTTCTGGATACATATTGATGTATACGAATAAAGTTCACTATTTGATTTGTCAGTGCATATTCTCTTCTTCAACTGAAGCAGCTTAATGTTTCATATTAACCAATAGTAAATTGTACAAAATAAATTACAAGGCGTGGTTTTTTTTAAAGTTTTCTGGTAGTTATTTTTGTCAAATTTACTCTTTTTGTGTACTCAAAAAGTGAGTACACTATAGAATCGGTCAGCGTGTCCGTCCGGCCGTTTACACGATAACTTTCGAAAGAAGAGTCAGATCGCGATGAAATTTTCTACACAGTTCAGTCTTTACAATATCTCGGTTGAGTTCGAAGATGAGAAGGATCAGGCGAGCCATTCCCGAGTTATTGCAAAAATACCCATTTTTCCATATGGCTTCCTATGGGAAAATCGACCCATCGCCACTTTCGTAGAAGACTTTTCCTATCAGAGTCAAATAAAACTCCAACTATTATATACCATTCGATAGAGAATTTCAAGAGCTACAAAATGGTATATAAAACATTAAGAAACAAAAAGACAAACTCACCTATTGGTAAGATAAATAAGCGAAAATCGGTTCTGTATTTGTGCACGCTCCAATCGGTCCCCAATTAGAGCTCTATCTTCCGATCATAAAGGTGATAACTGAAGGGTTTCTGGTATGGAGAACTCGAATCTGTACTTAGCTTGCCTCGAAGGCCCATTGATTAAGCATTGACCAATAGAAATCAAGTTATAGGGAAAACGCCTTTCTGAGGCTAAGCTAAGACGAAGAGTTCAAATCTGAGCTGTATACGCTTCCAAGTCCTATTGGTTGAGCAGTAGCCAATGGAATTCAAGAGTTTATAGAAAAGGTTTGCCAAACTAATTTTTATATCCAGACATTTTAGGATGACCGGTTTATTTCATTCACTTTTTGAAGTACACAGAACTCTCGAATATAAATCCGAGATTTCCACATTTATTTTAAATTAATGTCGATTGAAATAGAAAGAATATAGAAAAATAAATATTTCATTATTGACAATGAATCGAATACAATCAGTGAAAAGAATAGATCGATTTTCGCAATAATATAGGTATACTAAAATAGAATCGTTGATGATAAAATGAAACAAGCAAGTTAGGACATTTCAACTCGTACAACATTGATGACGGCATTATTAAAATATGAGTAGATTGACATAGATTATACATCAGAAATCCAAAAAGAACAACAAAAATTCTGTATATTTTTTTAATCATACAAAAATATAATTGAAGTATAATAATGATATCACCAAAACTATATCGAATATAATTGATTAAGTATCTATGCACATTTTGGTTGAGCATAGGGTTAGTGTTTTTTAGTTGGAAAAATTGAGAAAATAGGAAAAAAGCCGAGACTACCAATCAATTATCTGGAATACAAAAATACTTTCTAAAATGACTTATTGTTGGTTGATTCACTTTTTATCTGTTGAAAAGTCATATTTATGAATGAGTTGTGCTGATGCTTCGAATGGATTAAGAAGAAGATTCATATAATCATTATCTATATTATCCATTTGTAATCGATACGCTTTCGAATTTTGTAAAAAAATTATATTGATTTAATAATTGTTCTTATCGTTTATAACTTGTTTTACCAAATGAAATATTCGTTGCATGAGTCTTACATCGATGACTTCGTTCAAGTTGTCCACAATTTCCATTTGATACTTGACTATGATAAATATTTTTTGAGAAGGTATAATATAATCATACTCATAATCATTTGATGATGATGATGATGGTAGTAGTAGTAATATGGGGAAATAAAAACATTTTGAAGTATACATCCATTGGTTGTTGTGGTCATTGATACGTTTTTAACTCTTGAAAATTGAACTTCTTTTTTAATTGGATCTAATAGAATATATTCATTTTTTTTTCATCATAATGAGCCTGTTTAATAAGTTTGTCAAATTTATTGTCCACGTATTTTATTTAAATATTATTAACGATCACGTTCAAATTTATTTTGCAAACATTTATTTTCTGTATATATTAGTTATAATTTTTTAGATGTAAAATGAAGCTATAATAGAAAAAAACTTAACATGAAAGCGTGAAATTCTATGAAAAATGATTTTTCTAATTCGATCAAAATGTCAAATAAAATAGAATTTTTGTTTTTTAGAGAGAAAATTTTTTACTATTTTATTTATATGGTATGGAACTGTATATAATATGCACATAATCTCAAATAAATTTATCAATAGTAGTCTATGAGAAAAAACAAATTGTGTACCTATAGAACTTCAGAGTCTTGTCTTGCAAAGTTGATTTTAGGTCTGATACATTCTAATCATAAGAAATTTTCATAATTATAGAGAGGCATTACTGTTTTACGTACGTTTTCACGAAAAAAGATACATTGATCATTAGCTTTCATATATGTTTTTGGATTTGATTAAGACTTGTTTAGATTCATTATATTTTTAGTTTTATTTTCGATACTACAGAGAACTTGAATGAAAATGCTGTAGTGTTTATTAAATTGGTTTTCATTTACAAACTACTTTCATAATAAACATAAACTGTTTATCATCACTAATAGGTATTCTCATATTTACCATTAAAAAAAAACCTTGTATAAAGAAACTTATTCTTGAGCACATTCAAATACTTTCATCATCATTAATATCAATAGTTCGAATGAAACATTTTAGTTGTTCTTCTTTTTCATACGCTTCATTTAATTTTTTTTTTTTTCTCTTCAAAATTGATTTATTCACCACCATTATTCATCGTGAAGTTAAACATGATGATAGTCATGAACTTTGAGAATTAGTACTTTTCATTCGCATGTGAACAATATGCAAAACAAACTCTTTGAGTTACTCAGAGACGACAGCATATTTGTCATTGACATTGATAAAACTCAGAATTTTTTCATTTGCTGTTGCTTTTACTGATTTGAGATCAGTGATAACAAAATATACCAAGGATATTTAATAAAAGAATGTGTCTTAGTTCAAAAGATTTATTATCTCTTTATTTTGATTATTGACAATTGCTTCTAAATATCATTTTTGTTATCATTAAATAAATTAGACAATCATATGAGTTTGAACCCAGTGCTTCATGAAAATAATAATATATTTTTTTTTATTTGAAATGATAATATCTAAATATTTTCAATATTATCATCGATTATGTATGATTTGTTTGTAATATCAGCTTCCAGCACATATCAGAGATAGTGCAAATCAACCAATATTAGAGAGTTCTAATGAAATTTTTGGAAAGTGGAGATTAAGTTTTGAGAGCTTTGAGGCGTTATAACACTATTTTTCAAATTAAACTAAGTATCATTTCTTTGGAACAATCTTGTTTCTCTACAACAAATAAATGAAAATATATTAATACAACACAAAAAAGACAATCAAAAAGCCATAATAAAACAAGTATTATCATTGAAAAAATATAATTTTTTAATGTCAATAACTAGTAAAGGAACACAAGAAAAAAAATTATCAATTATGATTTTTATTCGAATGATATTGATTGTGCCTAAAATAATAGTATCAATTCAGATAAAGCATTATTTCTATTATGTTAATCAGATCCAACTATTTTAATCTGAAACATTTTTGTTTTTAGTTTTTTTGCTTTTTAATAAAATTAGCAATAAATTTTTGAATAAAAATCAATATATCTTGAAAACTTAAAAAATATTCTTATATGCATAGAAATATTTCTTATAATAAGGATCCGGTCATTAGGAAATTTCGAGATCTACCGATTCTGGTTAACGAAAAACTGTTCAAATACAGACTCTCTCATTGTGAATTCGTAACGAACTTCACAATCTATATTGGTAGTATTCTACAAAAAAAATTATTCTAAACCAATATAGAGACACATTTTCATAGTAGAAAATGATGTACGATCCATTAAAATTTGATACAATGAAGAATCTTTAATTTAAAATATATTAGTTTTATTTTTATATTTTGTTTTTTTTATTCAATCTATTCATCTATTTAAATTGTTTTATTTGTAAATTGTACATAATCACTAGGAATATACGTATATATATAAAGCTTTTTAATTTACCCTTGTTATTGTTATTTTTTGAAAACACTCGTTTCATGTAACTAAAACGCTGTATAAAGAAGAAAACTCGAATTGAGAATATAATCTTTATGATTTTTAATTTCTTTTTTTTTTTGAACTAATAGATATGATCATGAAAAAAATTCATATTCTATGGAATTTGCGAGTTGTGCAAGAATAAAAACATCAACACATATTGCTCACACTTTCGATTGATCAGATATTATCTCTTGCAATTATGAATGAATAACTACGACATATGGTTCACATAAAAACAAATACCTGGTTGATTTTTTTTGTCCATTATATGTCGATTATTATTTCTTTTTTCTTTCATTTTTTTTTATCTATCTCTGTTAAGGACATGCATATAGTTGATTGGTGAATCACAATGAATGTTTTATCTCTGATTGTATTTGTGCTTACTGATCCATTACCTAATATTTGAAAATTGCTTACCATAATTTATTCTTCATCTATACGTCTATTCATTACATAAATGAATAATAAATGCAAGAAGAAAAACAACAAAAAAATAACAATCATCGACATATGAAGGACAGAAATCAGCTAGGTACCTTTTTTTTTATGTGGACGTTATATGCCGGAGTTATTCATAATTGCACTGAAATAATATCTAATCAATCGAAAAAATGATCAATGTGTCTGACGTTTCAACTCTCTTCCAATTCATAGATTGCAAGTAATATTGATTTTTTTACGATCATGTCTAGTTATTTAAAAATTTAAGAAAAAACAACTATTTTAAAGTCGAAAAAAGTACATTCTGAATCGAATTTTTCTTCTTTATACAACATTTCAGACATATAAAAGTATTATTTTGAAGAAGTAACAATAACAAGAATTAATCGAAAATTTATATATCCATATTTTGAACAACTATGTGCAATCTTCAAAAAAAAGAACCAATAAGAATAAATGAATAAATTACATAAAGATAAAAATGAAACTAGTTCATGACAAATTAAAGTTTATTCATAACTTCCATGTGCTTCTGTTTTTCGATAAAATGTTTTAATCTAAAGTAATGTACATATTTCTTAATTGATAAAAATACAGATATTTGCTTGTAATGAAGACTTAAATAATTATGAGAAAAAATAATATTTTTTTTTTCAGCTTGATTGGCTGAATCATCTGAATAAAAATAAATAAATAATTTATATTAAAAAGAACTCTTATTGATATGAAATCGTGTTTTGTAGTTTTATCTGAAGCAATTTCAATTAATAAACCAGTTCAATACGATTTTGTTCACAAATCTAAACTAAAGAAAAAAACATAATTCAGATTAAAATAAAACTTACGTATAATTTAAAATATTTTATAAATTAAAAAATTCTATCAGATTAAATGCTTTTGTTCTAATATCAAGTGTTGCACGAAAGCCATTTTGATTAAAGTAAAAATAAAACCTATATATAAGTCCACTCAATATTTCTTTAAAATATATTATTTGATTAATTAAAGTTCATGTCACATTGACTTCAGATATATAAACACAAATTAACATCCTTTCTTTGAGTTAAAGCTATACGAAAAAATATAAAATAATAATAATAGTCGAAAACAGAAAAATAAGTTTAAAAAAAAATCAATGAAATTTTACAATATCTAAAAGTAAAAAATTTGAATTTCGATCACTTTATACGATCATTCTCAAGTAATAAGAATAACTTGAAATAATTCTAATAATATATACTTTGTTGAACAATTATATACAATATAAATTATAAGAAATTATATATATAGACATATACAAAGAAGCAGAAAAATGAAAATAATATATTTGAAAATCAAATAATTTCGATTTTACAAAGATACAATGAGTTATGAATCAATTTCAAATAAGCGCTTGCGTCTGTATGAAAATTAATATTTATTGTGAATTCAAAATAATACTCTAATTCAATAAAATGTTATAAAATAAATGAGATTTTATGTAATAACTAAATTTTCCTCATCATCAATGTTTTTTTACTTTAGTTTGCACAATTTTTATTAATTATGTTATAGAAAATTTTATATGCCTGGTCATGTCATGAATATCTTAATAGTGCAAAGAATAGGAGACATTGTTATAGTCGTCAGTACTCGAATATTATTCTATGTGAATATGATTAAATAATATGTCTATTATGCACGAAAACAAGTCAATGAGCCGTCGCTCACGGTGTTTTGATAACCTTTATCTCTCTCTATGTATTTAACATGAATGAAACAAATCGCTAGATCGAAAAAGCAGTGATAAGTGAGTAGGAGTCTCTTTTCTAGTATGAATTCGACAACCAATAAACAAATCAACTATAGAAAGACTCAAACATATAAATAGTAAGAAATTCTGCATAGAATAATCATTATTTTTTCGTTATTCTTCTGAATATCAAGCAATATCACAAGTAAGTTATAAGAAGAAATATACCTATTTCGATTAACTAGAAATATTTGTATATATGATAGAATGGTTATGTGGTTGAATTGCAATTATTGTGTATTAATGGTTATCATTATTGCAAGTATCATTACATTATCGAATCAATCGGGTTTGAGCAATATCAAGAGAAACAAACGAAGTAAGAAAATTCATATTAATTCAATTAAAATAATAAAAATAAAATCTTTATTATGATAAGTATTCTTCAAATAGCTTAGAATAGTGGATTTAACATTCATTAAAATGAAAAAATTGAATAGCTTTTGAGAGAATAATATATTTCGAAAGGGATGTGTCTCGTTCCCTTTTACAATATTATAATGATTAAGAAAATTTTTAAAAATATTATTTCAAAGAATCCTATATCTTAAAACTTGTTTCTTCAATACTTCAATACAGTAGTCTAATTAATTCATATGTTTAGTTGTTTAACGAGTATTACATATACTTTACTTCGAAAGTCGAAATTCTCTGTAGTCAGGTTTCTGATATATAAAGACTTCCTAATTAGTCCATTCTTACTTCAATAGACATTTATTACTATTCCTATAATTCTTTATAGAACAATAATTGACTGGTCTTTCTTATAATTTTCTTTCATTTGTTAAACTTGATGACTACTCAGAATCTAATTTAGATTAGTTTCAAAAGCTTTGTTGTTAGAAGATCAACATTTTGATGCTTAGAAATACTACTGAAATGCTTAATTATTCATATAGATCTAGGATTAAAAGACAATCGAAGTACTGAAGATGTTCAAGCACCCATACAAAATGTCATGAAATCGAATGCAAATGCCGATTCGAATGCTAATACAAAAGAGGCATCGGCATTGAATATACAATATCATGGTGGTTCTGTAATGCTTGGTACTATCAACGTCTATCCTGTGGTATGTATCTTCATATCATTTGTGTATTATTTGTTTATCACTGTTATCCTATGTAAAGTTTTATGGTAAATGGAGTGAGACTCAAAAGGAAATTATTCGTTCATTTATAAGAGGCATTGGAGATACAAGATGGTTCGACATCATGAAGAAGTACTATCAAATTACTGACACAATTAAGACATTCGTAACAGGTCCAGTCGTTCTTTCAACCGAGATAGATGTGGGCTACATGTTTGGAAAACGCATCAAAGGTACGAATTTTGAAGATGGATTAAAAGACTTATTTAACAATGGAAAACTG
This sequence comes from Rotaria sp. Silwood1, assembly GCA_905250075.1. Taxonomy (NCBI): domain Eukaryota; kingdom Metazoa; phylum Rotifera; class Eurotatoria; order Philodinida; family Philodinidae; genus Rotaria; species Rotaria sp. Silwood1. The sequence goes on along the minus strand of CAJNOP010001842.1, from coordinate 7,302 downwards.
GATAAAGATCCAAATGGTATCTATTTGTGGTTCACCTCGGAAGATGTGAGCGAGATAGATAACTGGGGCAGACGTTTTATACAAGAACATTGTGGTTGGCATTTCTTTTTCGAAATTGGAACTGAAAAGTATCAATATGGATTTGTAGGAAATCCAGCAAGGTTTCCTCATAGCGGTTGCCTGTCCTTTAAGGGCGATCAAGCCATCTCACCTAATAACGATCCGGGTGTTGACAGTATGATACCCTACATAGCACATGAATTAGCAGAAACGATAAGTAATCCATATTCGGATGCATGGTATGAACCCGAGGGGTATGAAAATGCAGATAGATGGTGAGTATCAAAGTTTAGTATTGTCTGTAATGCGATAAATACATTTTTGAGTACTTCATTTTCAAGAAATATGCTTAGCTAAAGAAAGTCATATTGGGACAAATACATTCCTATGTTTTTTCTCTCTGTCGAAAATCGAGTACATTCAATCAAAATAGACTAAATACTAGTTCAAAAAAAATGATGTTTCAAGAAAAGTATATTCGAACTTTTCGATTACACGACAGTTGCGCGCGTGACATTTGCGCGCCGACACTTGCGCGCACGACTCTTCCGCGCAGCGACACTTTCGCGCAACGACTTTTTCGCGCACGACAATTACGTGCGTGACATTTGCGCGCAAAATGATTTCTTTTCATGGAATGAGTCTGCGTTTGGGTTTGAGTGTGATGACGGCGGAAGGTGGGTGTCACTGCGATGCGAGAGCAGTAATTCGACACAATCCTTGATGCATCTTCACTACCCTAGGGAAAATCTTTGATGTTTCTGTGTCTGATCCTTAACGAATCCAATCAGGATCCTTCAAGGATTCGCTGTTCTTTTCCTGAGGAAACGACTAAATCCTGAAAGAAACGTATACCCACAGAATTTCAAGATCCTGGTAGGTTTCCTAGCAGGATCCAATCAGGATTCTGAACAGATTGCGCCCGAAGTCCATGAAATCTTGAAAGAATCATCTCTATTATTCCTGTAAGGATACTAAGCAGCATTAAGCTTGAATCCTTGTAGGATCCTGCATTCATAATTTAGAAAAATACCCTGATAGGAACTTGGATAGATCCTAAACAGGACCCTGCCTAAACGTGCGAAGGTCAAGAAAAGTGAGCTCCACATGTAAACTCCAAGTTTGGAGCTCACTTTTCTTCCCAATCCGTCCGTTATGATTTATAGCACCACCTAGAATACTAGTAGCACTACCTTGGATGCCAGAGGCATTTCCTGGGATCCCACTAACATTGCCTAGGATGCTATTACCAATTCTCTCGGATGCTATTGGCATCACCTGGGATACTTGAGGCTTTACCTGTGATGCTACAGGCATTGTCCGCGATGCTAGAAGCATCATCTGTGATACTAGAGGCATATCCTGGGATGCTAATATTATTGCCTGGGATGCTATGAGCATGACCGAAAATGCTACTAGCGCCGTAGGTAATGCCTCTGGCATCCCAGAAAATGCTACTAGCGCCGTAGGTAATGCCTCTGGCATCCCAGAAAATGCTTCTAGCACCCTAGAGAATGCTTCTAGCATCAAGAAGAATGCTCCAAGCATCAAGGAGAACGCTTCTAGCATCCCAGGAAATGATATTAGCATCTCAGGGAATGCTACCAGCATCACAGAGAATGCTACTGGCATCCCAGAGGATGCTACTAGCATTTCAGGGAATGCTTCTAGAGTCCCAGGGAATGCTTCTAGCATCAATGTGAATGCTCCTAGCATCCCAAGGATTGCTACCAGCATCCCAGGGAACGCTACCAGCATCAGAGAACCCGCTACCAGCATAACTGTTGATGGCTCTAGCATCTCAGGGGATGCTATTAGTATCCCAGAGAATGCGACTAGCATTCTAGGTAGTGCTATGAATCATAGCAGAGGGGCTGAGAAGAAAGTGATCTCCAAATTTAGACTAAACGCAATTTGCAGTTTACGGAATTTGGAACTCACTTTTCTTGACCCCGTGCGAAACCCTGGAAAAACGAATTATCAAGAACTGTGGCAGGATCTTGAAGAAAACCTGACAAGATTCTTGAAGTCTAGGATCCTGAAAGATTCTTCCAGGATTTCTCAATGAATGATCAGAATTGAGACTAGAGTAATACTTAACCCTCACATCCACACGCACAGCCAATATCTATTTCCTAAGCCACATCTGTAGTCATATCCAACCCAGACCGAAGTGAAGCGCAGAAAAAAATCATTTTGTGCGCAAGTGTCGTGCGCGAAAATGTCGTGCCACGGAACTTTTCTCAAGTATCTAACCTGTAAATTAGTACTGTTGGATCTTATTTTCAATAGCAATCGATTGTCTAATTAAACTAAAAGTGTTTTGTGGATGTTTCCAAATTGTTAGATAAAATAAATGTCAGTGGGTCAAAATCTGGTCTTATCTATCATCTTTCTCTTCTTCGAATTAGTTTCAAACATTCCAATTTGTTTATTGGTTTTTAGAAACTATTTTCATTATCTAACTTTGAAATATGTTAACACTAAAAGCTGTCATTTACATAAATTCTATCATACTTTTCTACTCAGACTAGTTTTTTCTTCAGTCAGATAATGAATAATATAGGAGTCAAAAGAAAACATTTCCTTTGATTGTTCACACTGCAAATAGAATAATGATCTCATGAAATAATATTCTATGATCGAGAAAAAGGTTTTCGAAATCGAATAAAAGTATGATTAATTGTCTAATTTACTTGGGAAACAAAGATATATCAAAAAAAAAACAATAATTGATTTTTTTAATTTTAGTACCCTTATATTTGGAGACACTTTTCAGTGGACCAACGGAGCTAAATATAATATAGATTTCAACGGCAACGCTTATCTTATTCAACAAAATTGGGATCCAGAAGTGCAAATGTGTGTTATCGCTGCTTGAATCACGTATTCGCACAAACTTTGGGATAAAAACTTCTTTTTCTTCTGAAATTAATCTTTATGCTAGTATACTAACCTGCTTCATGATTCTCTGAACTTTGGTCGAAGTAAAAATGTCGAAAAATAAAAAATGTCGAAAGTGAAAATGACGCAAATATCGAAAGGTAGAAACGTCGGCAATGATAGATTATGAAAGTTGGGATCTCCATCAACCTCACCCTCACTATTACATCTTTGCCTTCACTCTCATTTTGTTTTCGACATTTTTATTTTCGACCAAAGATGAGATTACCCTGCTTCATTTCAAACAACAATAAGTAATACTAACTATATAACTTTTATTTATTTTTTATGTATTATTAAAAAGTTTATTTATTATCCGGTATAAATATCGAAATATCTATTCATCACAAAATCTTAACTGACAATATAAATGAATGCAATTTCTATGCAATATGTATTTTAGATGTAAAATATTGAAATATATTCTCAATCAAAATTTCATTGCTTTTTCTTTAGACAAATCTGTATTGGAAAGGAATATCAATCGTCATGAAAACATAATCGAATTGATTGACATGAGAATTCAATATTTTACTTGAAATGAGATGATATTCCAATAAAGATGAGAAATAAAAGTTGATCAAGTTTTTGACAAACTTACACAATATCAAATCATTTCTTAATAAATGTAATTGTATTTTGATGCTTTAATGAGCAAGAGTTAAGAACATAAAAATTTCAAAAATTTCCAATGAAAATAATCATTCTTTTCTAATGTCTAATATGTACAAAGATAGTTTCATAGTTCAATAAATGTTTCACAAAAAAGATGCTTGACCATTTTTTGAATAACTTATGATAGGAACAAGATAGAGAGTTGCAAGATTTATATAGATGACTAAAGATGAAAAGTATCGTTGTGTTTGTTTTTTTTAAACTACAATCGATAGAGATGTTCAAGTTAAGAATCTTTCTTCCTTAATTTGAAAAGTTTCATATTATATGTTTGATATTTTCATAAGATTTATTTTATGAATAAACAAAATATCGCACACGAATAAAGAAGAAAACAAACAAAGATACTGATGCATTTTTATTATCATTTCTAATGTTTTGATGTTGTTTTCGTTGGTATTTGCATAGTTAGTGACAATGCGAAGATAAAAAATATATAAATACATGATTTCTCAAGGAGAGTTAGATTGCATTTTTATTTGTTAATTTCTTTCTTAAGATGCGATTATGTCAAATGAAGAGCTTGTTGCTACTATCTACACATATTCTTCTATCATATTGGAGAATTCGAATCCATCATAATATGTTTAAAATTAATTTAGTATTGTTTATTACATTATTTTTATTTTATTTTACTCTATAGACTATTGAATAACTAACATCTAATGTTGCGAAAATCTATCTATGAAGTATGATAAATGTCACAGTAGAGAGACGTCTAAAGTAAGACTTTCATGTAATCAAAGCATTTAAAAATTTGCTATGATATGAATTGAAATTTATTCAAGGACTAAATAGAGTAATCCTTGGATGATCGGAAAGACATTGTAAATGAACAATATATACGAGTTCTTTTATAAAATATTTGAAAAATATTAAGAAAAACAGTATTTTTACAATAAACTTCATTTGAAAAACATATGGGATATTTTCTTTCAGAAATAAGTTTAAATTCTCGAATTCTTCACAATCAACGCACTGAAATTGTATTTGTTATATTTTAGATGTGTTGTATGCGATGGGATAATTATTTATTGATTGATTTGTCTTATGTATGGAATGATATTTAACTAAGATCATGAAACAAAAATAACTTATTCATTTTCGTACATTTTTCTTTTGCAGATTATCTCCTATAATTAGTCCTTCTTGTAGTCTAACAAGGGAAGTACCCGAAGTGATTAATCGGTTTTGAGTTCGAACTCTGTGCACAAGGTAGACCCCAGTAAGATATGAAAAACCCCAAAAAGATAAGGGCCCATAGGCCTTTCCTCCAGAGTTATACCCATTTTACTGGAATTTTAGCCTATAGCATAGTGTATGCTAACAAATCGAATGACGATATTTCGGTCTGAAATTTTGTCTACGGATAGATCTACTTGTAACTAGAATGCTCTGAAATTTTCAGCTAAAAGATATGTTTTCTTCACGAGATATTGAACCTTCAAAAAGACAGGAGCCTCTCACATCTTTCATGAAATATGAGTGTTTTTTGGAGATTTGATATCTCATGAAGAAAACATATCCTTTCGCTGAAAATTTCAGGGTATTCTAGTTACAAGTAGACCTATCTGTAGGCAAGATTTCAGACCGAAATATCGTCATTCGATTTGTTAGTATATACCATGCTATAGGCTAAAATTCCAGTAAAATGGCTACAACTCTGGAGGAAAGACCTATGGGCCCTTATCCTTTTGGAGTTTTTAGCACCTTACTGGGGTCTACCTTGTGCACAGAGTTCGAACTCAAAACCGATTAATCATTTCGGGTACCTCCCTCGTTACTTTGATTCGAAGGAAATTTATTCTATTTAATTAATTGTTTGATTTGAATTCTTCTCTATTCAACTAAAACGAAATTTTTTTTCTTGATTTGTGAAGATATATTTTAATATAACAATTACAAAGACACATCTTTAATATAATTACATGAACAAACAAAATAAGAAAAAAAATGGTGACGATATAAACGAAGAAATCAAATACATATAACACGTTTTGAACGAGTTGATTTACGCAAAAAACCAGAATCTTAGTTCATATTGATTGCTCCCGGGGTTGTTGTTAGAAGTCGAAAATAAAAAGGATATGTCACTTCTCTTTCCCAAGCTACATTTTTACCATCAAAGTAATAGCATATTACCTTGTCAGAAAGTTCGTGCAACTCGTGTGCTATGAAATCTTAATTTAATAAGTTCTGCATTTATTCAATGTAATGATTTTCGCTAACGACCACTCGTAGCTCATTGGCAAGGCGAAATTACTAGCGAAAATTATTACATTTGATAAATGCAGTACTTGTTAACCTATCATTTCAAAGTATACCAGTTGCACGAACTTTCCGAACAAGGTGATATAACCAGAGCGAATTAGATCAATAGATTTGAAGAGGACTAGTTTTATGAAACACGAGGACGGTATTAATCTAAAGCAAAGACAGAAAATTCTTTCATTTTTCGAAATATAATGGTTGAAACAATATTATATCCGAAAAAAAAGACATTCGAATTTTGTGAAGGTATTTAAAATATTCGACAGTTTTAAACTAAAACTTCTGAAATTTTATTTTCGGCTATTTTAAAATAAACAATGATGTCGTCAAAATGAACTAATAAAATACGTCATTAGCATCTCATTCTCATAGATGACGTATTGAAGAGAAAAATTGATTGTAAAACGTAGATATACAATCATCTTTCATTTTATCTAGCATATCATTGAATAAATCTTATATTCTTTGAACGATCTGCATACTGACTTTGGAGAATTCTTATTTTCTTAAATGCAAACAACAATCTTTTTAAGTTGACGGATGGATAACTAACTGACGGTTTACACTGACTAAGTCAGCACGTGGTAGATATTTTTGTTTTTACTCGAAAACAACAACTTTCTATAGCACTCTTTTCTCTACAGATAGTTTCAACGAAAGAAAAGGAAAGGAAAGAAAAAAGAAAACACCATGGCTGGTGATAGATATATGTATTTTTTTCCTTCTGACCATGTGCCTATGGACTTACATATCTGCTCATTAGCTCCAGAAAGTTTCATATTTTTAATTTTTTTTTTTTTTATCATAACTCCAACTATTCTTGAATGAATCTATATCGTTGTCTCAGCTACTAGCTTCATCCTTTAGCAGCAGTGTTCAGATTTCCAAAAAAAATTCATAAGTTTCGGAAGTTTCAAGCAAGTGTGCTCTAAATTGCGTAATACTTCCAAAAATTATGTAGTTTCCAAAATTTCTGAAATGTCTAAAATTTCTAATGAATCCAAAAACTTTTGAGTTGCGCTGGTATGTAGTTATTGAGCTGATGGAAATTTCGGAGATTTCAGTAATTTCGTTTTTCGGAAATTTGAACATCCCGCATTTTCTTGTCAATTCTTTTCCTTATTTTGTGCTGTTAATACTTTTCTTTTTCTTCATTGTTGGGTGAGTGTGGGTGTGTGGGTGTGGGTTGGTGTGGCTGTGGCTGTGGGTGTGGGTGTGGGTGTGGGTGTGGGTGTGGGGTGGAATGTGGGTGTGGGTGCGGGTGTGAATCTTTCATTCATTTACACCCACACCCACACCCACACCCTATAAATGTATACAGAGTTTGTTCAATACCTCATATTATTGTCAATG
>CAJNOP010001841.1:0-23264 GCA_905250075.1 Rotaria sp. Silwood1 | reverse complement strand
CCCAATTGATCTACAACGACTCCTTGAGGATAAAACAATTGTGTAAGACTATTTCCTCGTCCTTGACCACCGGCTACAACAACGCCTTGTGTTGCACCTTCTTCCCATTTCATGACACGACAATTGAAATAATCAGACACATAAACTGAATGATCTCGATCGACAAATACGTAGGTGGGATAGTAGAGTTGATCAAGACGATTTCCTTTTCCATTACCACCTGCAACCACTGTTCCTTTAGTGTCACCAGTTTTATATCGTCTCACTTCATGTTTTTCATTATCAACGATATAGAGAGAACCATTGTCGTCCATTGTCAAACCGAGACAAGCGATATTCGAAATAATAGTTTCTCCATGAGTACCATTTCGACGAGGCCATCGAACTACTCTGTTATTCCCTCTATCGCTGATGATGAGACTATCGCTCTCTTTGTCGATAATCACATTTTGTGGGCCATTTAATTGATGAGTTCCATCTCCATTTCCACCAGCAACTATTTTTCCATTCGTTGCACCAGATTTCCATTCCACAATACGGTGATTCCAACAATCAGCGACGTAAATCGTTTGATCCTCGTCGACGTAAAAGCCACATGGGAAATTGAGTTGATTGGGTTCACTGCCTTCTCCATTTCCTCCAGCAACAGTGATACCATTCTGTGACCATTTTGCATTCGGATGAATATCAATGGAACTTGCACGTAATGGGACTGAAATGAAACAAAGGTATGGAGTAAAAATAAACATCAATGTCATTGAAATGAGTCCTTCTCATTTGTTTTAAACAATATTCGACTGCTCTCAATTACAAAAGCTTTTTACTTATGAGCTTGATTAGAATCTGGTTTTTCTCAATGTTGAAAATAAATATTGTTGAATTTTTTCAAATATTTTGTGTAAAAATCCGTAGTTTGACTAAAACTAACTAAAATTTAACTGGTAATGTAAAAAATTGCGATCAACTCGAATTTTTATCGTGAATGAAATTTTCCTTTTTATCGAATTTTTCCAACATATTTACTGATTTTGTTAGTTCGAGTTTGAAATATATTTAGATTTTGCATGTCATCAATTTAAAAATCATTTCATTTTTTTTTGTTTGGATTTTACAATAAAATGAGTTATAATAGAATTTGAACGTAAGGAAAAACAATTTTGTTATCAGTTGATAGGAAACGGTGCATGATTTATGTTCATCACACATTTCTGAGTGAAATGAGACAAAATAAATTTGCAACTTTTATATGAATTCGTTAAAAACATCTTGCTAGATAATAACGATAGTTAATTATACTTAACTACCATGCATAAGACGTTTTTGACTGATTCATATAAAAAAATTACAAATTTTTTGTGTAAGTATTTTTCTTTCTTATTCCATTTACGAATGTGTGACAAATATAAATCATACACCATTCGAAAGTATTTTATGCCATTAATTTTGCATCATACGTATTATTGAGTAATTTATTTCTGAATCTCAAACAAACAAGTAGTTTGTAGAAAGGCTAATCGAAGTGCTAAATAAGATAGGTTTAGATAAAATAATACGTAAGTTCGAATTTTAGTAGATAAGAAGAACTCAAAAACAAATCTTTCCTAAGTTCAAGAATATTTGAAGAATCTGTCATATTCATTATTCTGCATTGTAGCACAAACAATAATCTATATACGAATCAATCAAATCTTTTATTTTGAATTCATTTCTAATGTATTACAAATTTTCAACTTAATAGGTTATGGGACACGTTTTTTTAAACAACAGTAGTTTCGATCACGGATCGATTTCGAACTTCCTACAACTAAGTATTTTCGCTTCTTTACAAGACAATACGAATCTCCTATCGAAACATTGATCTAAAATCTTTGCAAGTTAGTGTTTTGTAGGCTAGTCAATAGGTATAAATTTTTGAGGATTCTCACAAAAAAGCAACGATCGTAAAAGATTTCATCATGATTTTAGCTATTCTCACTAGCAATAAGTGTGAAGATTTCTTCTCTTCAAATTGTTATTGTATCGCATTCTGCACTGGTTAAGTCTTAGAAGAAAGTTTTTTTGTTTGTCTAGAATTTTGTAAAGCTTGATATTGATATTGATTTGAGCTTTAAACTAGAAACAATACTTCTATGATTATATCTTGAATGGACAGTTACAGAATCGATGAAGTTAATAAAAAATGTCATGGAGTTTTATAAACTCCCTAAAAATAATTGAAATAATTTCATCCTTTTGTAATTTATCTATGAAGAATCTAGCTATAATTGAAATCTTGATTAAATTTAATACTATTTAATCAATTTTAATTTTTATTACATGTAATGTCATGTATTTTTAATATGTTTAATGTCTCAGTGCAATTGGAAGAAAGTACCTTTTAGTATTATTTCTTTTCTTGTATCGACAAAAAACAAATACATGTAAAACGGAATGAGACCTTTAATTATGTGTCAAACAACTCGAAGATGAGAGTCAGAAACAAAACAATACTTTCTGCTTTTTAAATCAAAGAGATTGGGAGATATAAAATTCGAGTAGATAATTTTATTTTCTATTTATAGATGATGGCATAGAGCTATATGAAATGCTTATTAATACTATAGATTTATTTCAATTAAATCAAACTTCTCAAATATCTCTTATACACATAGAAATAATCAGTCTGACCGGCTACCTTGCTTCGTTCTTTTGCACATAAACTTCAGTCTTATTTTAGAACAAGTACAGTCAACATTTGCTCTATATTTGATATTATATAAAATCCTATTCATTATTTTTCATATTTCTATATTAATAATATAAATAACAATTAGTTTTAATTTTAATTTTTCTATGTTGGTAATATACATAACAGTTAGTTTTATTGCTTTTATTTTCTATATCAATAATACAAGAATCTTAATTCTCATTTCTTGTTTTTCTAAATTGGCAGTTTAGAAAAATTTATTTATTATTTTTGATTTTTTATATTGATAATATAGAAAATCACAATTTTTATTTTTGATATCTCTATAACGATAATATAGAAAATCTTATTTTTGGATTCTTATTGATTTTAATTGATAATATAAATATCAGTTAGTTTTAATTCTTATTTCTCTATATTATCGATATAGAAAAATACAAAATAAAAACTAAGATTTTCTATGTCAACAATATACAAAAAATAGAGAATAAAACAAATTGTTATCTTTGTTACTAATGTAGAAAAATAAAAAATAAAAAGTAAGATTTTCTATGTTATCAATATAGAAAATAAAAAATAAATAGGATTTACTATTTTATCACTACAGAAAAATGAGGAATACAAGTAACCGTTTTGTACTCTATTAATATAGAAAGGTGAAAAATAAATATAACCGTTTTCTACACTATTAGTATAGAAAAAGAAGAAAAAAAGTGACGTAAACTATTCGAGTCTTTTCCCCAGGTACTGTTCAACTATTCTCGAATAAGGGAAAGAACAGAACAGACCATACACGATCAGATGCTAACAGGCAAGATCTACATTATGTACTGTGTATGTTTCTTTTTTTGGATCTTATATGATCTGTTAAGATCTGACAAGAAGGATCTAGTCTGTTCAAATCAGTGTCTTAATCTTTGAGTCTTGTAAGATTATTTGCTGACACCGCACAATCAAAATCTGAGAATATCTTTAAAAAAATGAACATATAAGATATTGTCCGATATTGTAACAAGATCATAGAAAAAACCTTACAAGGGTAAGACCTTATTGGATCTTGCAGGATCTAACATCTGTTTTTTCGGGGTGGGTGTGAGTGTGGCTATAGATGAATCATTTACCCACCCATCATGGTAAGAATTTGAACATATAATTTCACCAATATAAAATCGGAAAATCTAATAAAAAAATTGCTTTTCCATAAAGGTCATAAAAAACAGATCAGTTGTTAATTATGAATTGATTTGGAAATTCGTCAATAACAGTAAAACTGTATTCTGTCTTCAGATAGCCTATTATCCAAAAATATGCAGCACTATTTACAAAAAACCAAAAATCTCGCTTTCAATTTTGCAACTTATGTCCACATGGTTTCCCACTATAGACAAGCCAAGTGAAATTGAAATATAAACACTGACATGATTGAAACAAGAACAGAACATATCCTATTGTTCGAATGGCAGGAAAATATATTTATTTACCAACGCTATTTATCTCGATAATCTTGCATTTTAAGCTTTTCAACAGTAGCCGAGAAAGTGTAAATTAAAAGTAAAATAGACTCATATCTATTCAATAACTTCAACGAATTGCCACCTTGACGTATGTAGATTAGGTTTCGTTTTTAGATTCTTTTCTCCTAAGTTCTTAGAACTAAATAATTGATACAGTTGAGTTTATTTCAAAAAAATTATTTACGTTAATCTTGAAAAATTTTCAATATAATCGTATGGAATGATCACTCGTAAAATCTGAACAAGGCTCATAGCTTCAGATTGAAGTAACAACGAATTTAGCTTATTTAGAAAATAAACAAATGTTAATCAAAACTAAACGGGTTGAAATCAATCAATTAAAATTCAGATAAACTAATATAATTCTGTTTTTAGAAATATAACTGATTTCAATCATTATTTTTACAGAAGATTCGAAAAAAAAAATCAAATTTTCTTCAGGTGATTTGACTCTTATTTTAATCATATTAAGGGAGCCCCCCCTCAGAAAATCCAATTTTTCGGAGACGAGTCGAAATTGAAATTTTATCGTAGGAAGATGCACCGAAATCTCCTCTTTCAGAACATCTATGGTTTATCAAAAAATGAATTGATTTTAGCGAACTTATCGTCTAAAACTCGGTTCCTACTGTCATATTTTTCGAGAAATTTTCGGAGGTTTTTTCCAAGCTGTTTCGATTTTTTAGGCTGCTTCCCAAGGGGGAAACAGCTGATTCTGTGTCATTAGAATCAATGGAATCCCTTGGAATCAGTCAGAGGAATCAGTCAATAGAGTCAATGAAAATCAGATGTAGAAATCTGAAATTACTTATATAATTAAGCAAATAAAATCAATTAGTATTAGATGTTTTATTTATGCATGAATATCTGGTAAATAACAATGACATTAACAAAAAACTACTGTTTGTAACCATATTTAGGCTAAAGTAGTAGGGTCCTGAATCTGAAAATTCATCTTAGCAAGTAGAAATATTAATATTTTTATGCATAAAATGCGTCAAAACACGTACAATCATGTCGATACTCATATACCAATTGATTTAATTAAATATATCGGTTTTTCTGTGGCATCACATAATGACAAATTAAATATTTGATTAGAAAATATTTACATTGAAGAAATTTGTTAAATAAATCTTCATTAATTAACAATACTAAGTCTTTTATTTTACATACTTAGAAGTTAAAATAGAGAGTTAAAAGATTCATAGACTTCTATAATGAAGAATAGTGTAGTAAAATGTGAGTTTCAAAACAATATGATAAATATATATGAGTAACAAATATGTTACCTTAAAACGTCTCTTCCATAATCTTTTAATGTATAACAAAGTTTCTACTAGAATACTTGATACGGTAGATGGACAACTATTTATTTATTCTAAATTTCTATAAACTATTTCTTTCCTTTATTTGTTTTTACGGACAAAGATTTTATAAATAATTTCTCTATATCAGTGTTCATTATCTTAAATGCATTGCAACGATAGATCATTAGACCTAGATTTAACGAATATTCAACTTTTTTCTTTTCTTCCTCTCGTGTATTTTGTCTATAAGAACCGAAAAAGTTACCTGGAAATTATTTTCTCATGTTGTCTACTGTTCAGTTTCATCTTCTACATCGTTAAAATGACACGTACATCGTTAGGCACATCTCGACTTCCACAAGATGTTCTAACTTATACAGATAAACAATTCTACGACTTTATTAAAAATTTTTGTGGACAAGATACATCTGATTTATTGTCAATTCAAGCTATTCGATCCGTCGATTCATTTCTTTCCATTCAAGATGTTTATTCCATCTTTGAAGTCGACAGTGACGACGTTAAAAATATTAAAAAACAATGTGGTTTTCAAAAAAGAAATGGAATTTATACAGTGAGACCAGGTATTAAAAGCACACTCGATCATCTTGGTGCTTTGCTGAAAGAAATGAAAAAAAAATTGAAACAATGAAAAAAATTCAATCAGTTTCAATTCAATCAACAGTTTCAGCTTCTTCTTGCTCACCCTTTACTGATAGTGTATCTAATATCAATACAAATGTTACTTCGTTCATCTCGAAAAAAGTTGAAACTGAACAGCGTGCACTCATTGAAAAATCAATTCAAGAATGGTGTATCAAAAATGAAAAAATAATTAATATTTCTGATTTCAATCTTATTTCTGATGTAGATTATTATTTACAATTTAGTTCATCTCTTGACAACCTTGAAATTAAATGTTCATGTGGTATATTATGTACTGTTTTTCTTGGCGGTTCTGGCAATTTTAAAGTAAAAGTATTTTTCTAGAATATTTACCATATCATAGGGTGCTTCGTTCGACTCATTACATTAATGATTTGTATTAGTAGGAAGTTAAATGCTTTAACCTTGAATTTCAAATTCTTTTTAAACACTTTCGAAGCTACTAAAGTTAGTTAGAATAGATGCATTTTCCTAGTAAAAGTTAGAAAATTGGTCGTAGTTGAGCTATACATTTTAACCGATTTAATTCAAACATTATACTCATATTTTTTTAATAATAGTTATCAAATTATTTTCGTCATTTAAAAACCAATTGTTTATTCATTCAAACCAAAGTAAAAAAAAACAATCAAATCAACAACGAAATACAAGATAATAGTCAAGATTTTTCGTCTATTCATTCTTCACAACAAACATCAACAAGTGCTGGTCGAAAACGAGCTGGACGAACAATAGAAAATCATGCAACCAAAAAAAAGATTCGGAAAAATTAGGCATTATTCAATAGATTATTTATACATTATATAATTTCATTTTTTTTGTATATATCTAGTGATTGTTTGATTTCATTGCTAGTAATGATTTATATTTAACCTCAATGACTTTTTTTATAAATACTTAGAAGATTTTTTAATAAAAGAGAAAATATTTTGTGGTGAAATACCTGGTTATAGCAGATATAAAAAGAGGAGGATAGAAAGACTATATAAGCTTTTTTTCCCTTATCTTCTTTATATTTTTGCTAATTGAAATCATTTCCCGCTATGTTTCTTTCTCTTTTTCTTAGCGTGTACCTGATTAATCTCATTTACATTCATTCTACCGTGTTGATTTATTTACAGAACATAATAGTATGACTGAACCATTACTATCAACTCCACAAAATATACTCGATCTTCAAGGTGCTGATTTGTTTGCTTATGTCCGTCGTTATTGTAGTGAAGATATTGTGAAATATTTTGAACTTCTTGGTATTCGTTCAATTGACTCACTTCTTGGAATTAATGACATTTTTTTGCGTTTGAAAGAAGATTATCTTGAATTAACTGATATTAAGAAAAAACTAACATTTAATCGACCTGATGGTACCTGTATAATCAAGCTGGGAATCCAATATGATATTAATAAGTTATTTGAAAGTCTTCAAAATACATTAGTCAACGATGAACAAGTAACAACTGCTGCTACCGTCAAAGAAGACCTAGTCTTATCATCTGAAGTTATTGAAAAATATCCATTTCTTCAACGTTTAGTCCATTTTTTCATCAAATTATCTCAAAATGTTAATCCAACAGATGAACCATTTTTACATCACTTCCTCGAAAATCTTCTTTCAAATTTATCACTTGCCAAAAGTCGATATCGTTACAGTGGATTTACTATTGATTTTGCGCTCTGCTTATCTATTTTAGCAGGACGCAATGCTTACGAATTTATCCGTCTCAATATACCTGGTGCATTGCCTAATTTAACCATAATTCAAACAAAAATAGCTAAAGAAGGATTTCATACAGTTGAAGGTGAATTTCGTTATGATGATATGAAAAAATATTTAACAACAATTGATTCAACATTTGTATATTGTGCAGAAGATTGCACTTCTGCTGTACGCAAAATTGTATATGACGTTCAATCAAATTCATTTGTTGGATTTACACCTCCACTTGATGCACATGGCATGCCACGAATACAACATTTCCAAACAAATTCATTTGAAGATTTAAAAGCTTGGTTTGAACAAAAAGATATTTCTCATCTAATAAATTTACACATGATTCAACCAATATGTATTAGTTATAAAAAAAACTTCTCCTTTTGCACTTGCTGCATATGGAACTAATGGAAAATTTACTTATCTTGATGTGATTCGTCGTTGGTTTAAAATGTTTGAAGAAAGTTTACACCGGGGTGTTCGTATTTTGGGATACGCAACAGATACTGATCCAAGGTATTTATTGTCAATGAAATTAGTATGTGGTTTTTTTGGTACTTTGTTGAATAGGCCAACAATAGGACATTCTTCATTATTTAAAGTTGCTATACCAGTTTCTTGGTCATGGTTTTATTTATCAGGTGAACAATTATTTTTATGCATGCAAGATGCAATGCACATATGTACAAAACTTCGAAACAGACTTTTGTCATCTTCATCTTACATGTTAATGGGTAATAATACAGTTAGTATTGATTATTTATTACACCTTATCGAATCTAAATCGAAATTCGAGCACAATTTGGCAAAATCAGACATTTGTCCTTGTGACAAACAAAATTATAGATCATGTGAAAAATTATGTGCTTCTTTGGAATATTTAAAAGGTATAAATGGTTCACATGCTACGGTTGTATATCTTACCATTATTCGTTGTATAATATTCGCATTTATTAGTGCATCAACAACAACAGCTGATCGAATTTATCATTCTTGGTTAGCTGTATTTATATGTCGTTTATGGCGTGTATGGCTTCATTTAGTACCAAAACAAGAATTAAATGATCGTATATCACAAGCGAACAACATTTCCGAAAAAAATAAAGATAAATTCAACAAAAAGAAAAACAAAACACATTTTTTTATTTCATCCCCAACTTTTTTGTGTATTGAAACTACGTAATGCACATCATCTTATTTATCTAACATTGTTAGTTGCTGATAATCAATTACCAGTTGAAACATTGAAAGTTTCTAGTTTCAATTCGCAAACATGCGAAAGTTTTTTTAGGTAAACACGAGCAACATCTGGAACGTTTTCTGTATCTGCTAATTTTTCTGTTCAACAATATCTTCATCGGCAAGCAAAAATTTCAATATTACATTCAATCAAAACTAAAACAAACTCATCGTTTACAAGTACTAAATTTAAATTTCCGAATCATCATAAAACACAACAGAATCACCAACAATCAACAATTCCACCAGAAAAAATGACTAAACAACAAATAGAAGAACAAGTTAATCGCGCATTCCAAGATGCTTTTAATCTTTTAGCTCCTTTAGGTGTTGAACAAATTTTGAAAAAATCAAAAATTATTAACATGAAACAAGCTAGTCAACATATTCACAAGCATTTCACAAAGTCATCAAAAAAAGCAGATTTCTTAATATCAATGACAACTGATGAAAACGATGTTCAATCTGATTCTGATTTAAAACCTGATTTTGATTCAGAATATGATTCTGATTCAGAGCAAAGTACTATTGAAGAAGATGAACAAAACGAATTGGATTTATATGATTATGATAGTGAAGATGAAGACGATGGTGGTATGAATTTATTGGGACATACGACCAATAGTCTTTTAAAGACTACAAAAGGACTTTGTGATACTATAAATTCTGATTTGAAAGATTCATATTTTTTGGTAAATATTGATGGAAAAAAGAAATATCTTCATAAAAATACGGTATGTTGGTATTTGACAAATGAAAAACATAAACTATCATCGGACCGTTTGAATTGCGTAATGCAAAAATAATAAACTTGTTTGTTTTTTAAATAAAAAAATAGAATAAACATGTATACTGCTAATCTCTGATGTCTAATTATTCGATGATCATTGTAGGTATTATTTTGTTGCTAACACTTTTGCATACTTCCTTGCTTAGACAAATATTTCGGCACATTTCTAGCACTGCTTGAAGTCATGGACATTCCTATGGAATCACTTGAAATCAATGGAATCCCTTGGAATCAATGGATTCCCTTGGAATCAATGGAATCCCTTGGAAACAATGGAATTCCTTGGAAACAATGGAATTCCTTGGAAACAATGGAATCCCTTGGAATCAATGGAATCCCTTGGAATCAATGGAATCCCTTGGAATCAATGGAATCACTTGGAATCAGTGGAATCAATGGAATCAATGGAATCCTAGAATCAGCTGTTTCCCCCTTGTTGCTTTCTCTTTGCATCAGCATCTCGTAAAGTTTTTTTTCTATACTAATCACTAAGAGACTATGAATACTTTATATTGAGATCACATTTTTATAGCCTGTCTTGAACATGGATATATAAATCAGGTGATTTTCGGAAAAATCGATTTCTAATACTTATTTTCCGTTTTTCTCAAAACGAATTTTTTCTAGCATACCATTTACGCGGGCAAGATTTTTTCAATAACGACTCCATAAATAATGGATAATTTTTTTTGTTGAATAGAGGACAGTTAGGGCTAGGTCGTAATAGAGTCCGATTTTTGAATTTCTCTTTTGCTGAAAAAAAAAAGTTAGATATTTCATTTTTTTTAGCAGGGTTTTTGGGTACAATTTCGTGGATTTTGCGGAAAAGAGCTTTTAATAATCAAACAAAGGGAAATTCAAAAACCGGGCTCTATTACGACCTAGCCCCAAGGGTGCTCTACAATCTGAAAACGGTGCGGGCTTGTTAGCTCGTATCCTTATTGTGAAATCCTTGCCCGTGTAAACGGTAATGAATCGACTAGAACTCGTGCATTTCTTTGAGATTTGGGAAGATATTTTAACCATAAGCTATTCTAGTCAAGACTAATATTCTGGGAAATTTTGGTTGCAATCGGATGAAAAATAACAAAGTTGGTTTCTGAGGGGGCCTTAAAGTAAAAAAACATATCAAATATTAAAACTCAAAAAATCCGAGATTTCTTCCAAATTTAAATGAACTGAAAGAAAAAAGAATGTAGATCGTTGTCACTCATTAATTTCTCTTTTTTGACTGCTGGGGATAGTTTATAATTATTTTGCAGTGTATTCATATTTAAATGCAGATGCATACATTTCTTTCATTAGATTATAGCATCAAACTTCGAAATATTCATTTTTGAGTACAGTTTCAACAATGATGAATACTATGATTTTCTTCCTCAAATTTTTATTCTATTTCATTCGTAGTATAAAAATTTTTTCTAGAACTTTTTGAAACGATTTATATTCATTGTGATTTTAGAATTAGACGCAGTTTTTTTTTGTTGTATTCAGGTTTGAATAAGATTTCCTTCTATACATCGAATGGTTATTCTATTATCGATATTTCGAACAGTTACAAAATACGATTCGTTTTAATGGAAAAATTTAATTATTTTATTTCATCATACTATTCATTATTGCAAGTGTTTTAAAATTTTTATCTCAAAAAAATCTTGTCTATTATTCTACGAAATTGTCTTCTAAATTGCTTCGTAATGTGAAATATGTATTCAATGTAGTAAATAAAAATTGTCTCTAAGTTATAGAAAGCAGTGAAACAAACAAGTTCTTTTTCTAACAGAGAAAAAGAAAAAAACAAGATTAATTTCTGTTTCATTGATTTTAAAGTGCTCTACAAACATACAGATCGACACACGAATAAATACAGTCGGATTGAATAATAATTATATCCAGAAGTCTATTAATGTATAATAGAATCAAAATTAAAAATTCTATTATCGACACTAATACGGACAAAATACATTATTTTAAAGAATGTCCGACCATCTCCAAAACAACCTGTAGTTTTTCAAAAAAATTCAAGACTGTCGGAAATATTATAGAATCACTACGAAGCGAGTATCTTATAAATTATTTTTCATTAAACTTTCATCATCAAGAAAATTTAAATGATACATTTTGATACGACCATGTTTGTTATATTTCACTCATGGATTTCTTCGACGATCAGTTTATTTATCTAACAAATAAAGCTCATTTTTCTAAAAATTATTATTTTTTTTTTTTATAATAATTATCGAACATCAATCGAACAATTTTCTTCAACAGAGACGTACATTTTTAAATATGGTCATTTTTACTTTTATTTGCGATGCGATGGGAGAAGAGGCGAGTGATAGTCGTCGATTCGCCAAACTGCTAGATCCGTTAGTGTATGCATGAATGAATATCGCTGCATATCAATTATTAGTATCATTGAGTCATATATCTCCAAGTTTTATGATATAATAAGTGTGAATGGTTTCCATACGAACGTATACACAAATGTAAAAAAGTTAATACAACGTTTCAAGTAATCTCTTTTTCAATATATAAACGAGTTTTGGAAACTAAACACCTATGCATCATCTTATTATTCAAGAATAACAAAGGAACTGTTTTTACATCGAAAATGAGCGAATAATAAATTTTGCGATGGTGCTGTCGCACCAATTATTTTTTATATGTAAAAGTTCTTGCCTGTTTTTTAGAACTATAACAGATTCCCTATATTTTCTTTGTATACTTTCTGTCGCCACTTCGCTCCATATATCGTCACAAAAGCCTTTCTTTTATAAGAGATTTCTATTATCTTCCTGTTCTATTTTTCTATACCGTGCAAGAACTCACTATGACCTTGTCTTTATGAAAATGAATTAAATGAACAACTGAAAGTAGTATGATACATTACTGTACAGTTGAAAAATTAAACGTGCGCTTTGATATACATTTATAGAAGATCTTTATCATCTTCATATGTTAATAATAGTTTCGATTTTGATGGATGAAGAGAAATTATGAAATGTGAAGGAAATTTTTGAGAAAGTACTTTTCTTGTTAGTTCTTTTTATACTTAATTATTTGTTTACATAAAAACATATTCTCACTCATAGTCAAAGTTAGTTTTTCTATTATTTTACAATTTTCTTTGTTTTTCTTCTTTTTCTACGTAATTGAATAAGATTGTTTCTCCCTTTTGAGTAAGTTTCAGTATTAGTGAAAAATAATCAGTGATATTTTAGAAATCACTAATTTCTCGATTTGTAATTTAAACCCTGACAAATGTCTTCTACACTATCAAGAACGAATGTTTCATAATGTTTTTTGCCTTTCTTCTGTTTTCAAATCCACAAACACTCCTTTTTGTTCTAAAGCTAGTCTATTTTAGAAAAAAATTTCAGTCTTTCCGAAGAATCTCTTATTGACTTGGATAGTGCGCGAAAGTTTTCTATCTTTCTGTATATTTCTCTGTTGTGTTGCATTCATTTGTTACAAAAGATAATTTGAACACAGTTAACGTACTCTTACTTGACAAGCACGAAAACTGTAAATTTTTTCGCTTATAGGACTGAAAATTCTCTATTATTTGATACGCTTGCGTTTAGGTATATATTTATGCATTGAAAAATAATCCAAGTATTATTTAAATACTCTTCTTGGTAATTAAGAAAAAATGAATTTTGTAACTGTCCATTTTTTGTTATTTACTTCGCCAAGTCAGAGTGATAAAAAATGTGAAGCTCTATCAGAAGATATAATTACTTGTTCAAAAATTTATTCTTATGTTGCTAATAAACGAGAAATGCACAAGAAAGTGATAGGAAAAAGATCTAGTTTTTTATGAATCTGAGTGTAGCTGTAACCGAAGAAAAGATCACTACTCATTCACTCTCAACAGATCTCTCATTCATATACACACCCATATCAATCTTCAAAGAAATTGGTGAGATATCACTCAAACATTTTTTGAAAAGCACTTCTGACTTGAGCTTGGTTTTCTTTCAAAAATCAGTCTTTGTTCAGAAGCATTCAAATCACGTGAAATAGGATGTATGTGTGACACATCCAAACGCATTCTAGAAGATATTTTATCATTTTACAAATGTGAGTTATGAGTAGGTATAATGTTCATTGAATTTCTGATGACAACATTCGAAAGCTTGATTCGAAAATACAATAATTTGAAATTTTTCAATTGGATATTCAATTGAATAAATGTTTTTATTCTATTTGTCCTTCAGCATAAATCGTCAATTTACACAGATCAGTGTATGACTTATCGACAAACATATTTTTGTGGGAACATTTCTAAACTTGATCTGAAAGTTGCAGTAATATCAACTAATAGATGTGAAGCACGCAAATGTATGACGCATAATTCAGGTTCATTTCACTATTCTGATCGTACTTTTCTTATTTTCGCATCAAATCTTCAAGTTTTTACTACTTCGAAGAAACTGATGTTAGTGTACAATACATTTGAAGTTACAATTCAGAGCTAACCGTTCAATTTTTCTATTTTTTTGGATTAGACTGTTTTCATTTTTTACTCTGAACAGATAAAGTTTTCAAGCATCAACAACACAATATGTTTATATTTTTTCCTAAAATGAGTATCCATTGTTATTATGAGTATTTAGCTTTCAAATCATATCTCTTTAAATGTTTAGGTTTAACTGACAACAGACGCAACCTTAGTTGTGAGTATCGAAAATTGTTGAAATACTCTTCATTGATATATTTTCGTTGATAACTACTAATAAGAACTAATGAATACAATCCATTTCACGTTGAACAGTCACATATAACATCATAAAGATACAAAAACCAAGTCACTTTGTTGGATACGTTACTGACATACTGAGTTGTAACGAACCATGAGTGATATCTTGAAAAAACGATATTACGACAATAGATATCCATAACATAGGAGTGGATATATAAGCTTTTCTCATTATTAACTGCATTGGTTACAATCTATGACTTCGATGTAAAACGATCGGATATCAGTTCAATCACTAAAAGTGATACTTTTAGGCGCAAAAAGATGCTCGAACAAGTTTTCATGTCTTACTGCACCTATTTGTTGCTTGTTTAAGTTTCTCATTTTAAAATAATTTTTCTTAATTCGAACATGTATTTTACAGCTGCTTAATTTTCAAGATTTGGAAGAGATGAATTATCTCTGTTTGGTACTTTGGTTTTCTCCTTTTTTTTCCTGATTACCTATTGATTTTATACAAAAACTAAACTTTCAAACAGACGGTTCTGTATAATATTTAAAAAGTATATCAGACTAAATTGATTGATTTCCTCCTCTTCAAAAGCATGAACATATTAAAAAAAACTCAAAACAATCCATAATTTTATTCTAGTCTCACATGTCGCTACATATGTTGTATGATTTATCTTTTGAACATAAGATTCGGCTACTACTGATGAGAGAAATGAGCTATCTAACGTGCAGCTTTGTATAACTTTTCAAAATCTATGAGATGAGCGATTTTAGAACAAATGAGACCTAGTTAATTTTTAGTGAGATGCGAAGTTCTTATTTGAGAGATACTAAGACACACGTAGTATCAATCCATCCACACACAAGCTGACAATACGTAGCACATATCGAAAGAACCGCATGAAATTTTTTTTCTTTGTTTTTTGACAACATTCGATCGATATATCTTATCAGAAGTACTCATTCGATAGTTGCTTTGATTCAATCTCCTATTCGATCTTCAGCATTTATAATGTTACTCACTGAGTACGACTGGCAATAATGAAAATTCCATGATAAAAAACCACAGAAAAAAGGAAGAAATGTATAGAAAGGCTGTGGGTGTGAATTTAGTGTTCGGACACCCACACTCACACCCCCACCCAAGACTTGTTATGCAGGTATAAACTTTATAAAAAACACTTACTTAATTGTTAAACTGCGAATTCCTATTTTTCTAGGGATAAATACAATGTATGTCAACATGTGCCGAAAAATAGAGAATATCTGAAGGTATTTTTGGGTGCATTGTAAAAAATTATCTAACCACAAGTGAAACTCTTCATATAAAATGCTGATTCTCGTACAATCCGATGCACAATTCAATTCTGAGCAAAGTATCCCATGTGTTCACTGACACCGTTGAAACGCTCACGCTACTTTATATCAAGGGAAAGCAATATTTCAGATTTGTTTGTAACCAAGTTTTTTTTTGGTATCTTGACATTTTCTATTTCAAAATTTCTTCTCCTATATATTTTGTTTTACTAACACTTTAAGCATCACATCGAAAGTTGCAGTCTGTGTAGAATGTTATAGCTTTTTTCAAATTTCAGCAAATCCGCTTCTAAACATTTCCTATAAATTGCTTTCGCTTTGTTGATTTTTGTGCTTGTACGACGGAGTAGATGCTAATTTTGCTCTGCCGTAAAAAATCTATTTGAAAGAAAAATTCTCTATTTACTGACATAAAAACTATTATTTATAATAACTGTTAAATCCTTCAACAATACAAAGAAAATTTTCCCATTTATTACAGGCTTTCATTACTTTTTCCACTCAGAAAAAAGTATTACAATCTTCTAAAAGGGTGAGTGTGGATGAGCGGAAGACGCATTCACACATACCCACAACCACACCCACCCACACAAAAAGATCTATCTCTTTTGTCTTTTTTATGCAATATAAACTATATATTTTCTCAATATTACTGTGCATGCTAGTATTGTATTCAACACATTTGAAAGTATTATATGATCAAAATTCAAAACTCTATTATAGAAACTACGTATATTAGTAATATATTCAATACGGATAAAACACATTTTTTTAAAAAATTTATAACGCTTTCCAAAACAATCTTTACTGTTTCAAAAAACGAAGACTATTAGAAATATCAAAGGACCACTACGAAGCCAGTGACTTGTAAATTATTTTTCATTAAACTATCATGATCAAGAAAATTTGAATGATGCATTTTGATAGAACACTGTTTATTATATTTCAGTCATGAATTTTTTTCAACAATCAGTTTTTCGTCTAGCAAATAAAGGTCACTTTTCTAAATAATTATTTATTATGACATAATTATCAAATATCAATCGAAACATTTTCTTGAAGAGAAGAATCCAACAAGAGCATACATTTTTAAATATTGTTCTCTTTACTTTTATTCGCGATGCAGTGAAGGAGGGGCGACTGAAAGTCGTCGATTCGCCAAACTGCTAGATCCGGCAGTGTATGCATGAATGAATATCAATTATTAGTATAGTTGAGCGATATTTCTCTAAGTTTTATGCTATAAAAGGTACGTATGATTTCTACACTAACATAGACACAGATAGAAAAGTTAATAGAAGGTTTCAAGTTATTTCTTTTCTAACAAATAAATGACTAATCGAACTTTCAACTATGTTACTCATCAACCACAGATATCCACAGCAGAGCTGCCAGTTTAGCCTACAGACCAGATCAAAATTGTTGGTCTGACTCCTAAGTTTTGGAAATCGAATACAGATGCATCGTCTTATTATTCGAGAATGACAAAGAAACTATTTTTTAGATCCAAAATGATGGGATAGTGAATTTTGAGATGATGCTATCGCAAAAATCGATTGTTAAATGTAAAAGTTCTTGTCTTTTTTTTTAGGACTATAACGTATTCCCTACATTTTCGTTGTACACTTTTTGTTGTCACTTCGCTGTATATGTTGTCATAAAAGCCTTTCTTTTATAAAAAGATTTCTATGCGTACTATGTCCCTGTTTTACTTTTGCATTCATATAGAGTTGCAAAATTAAACGTACACTCTGATATACTTTTATAGAAGGCCTTCATCACAATTATACAATGATAAATGTTTCATTTTGATGTATAATGATAAATTATGAAATCTAAAGAAAATTTTCGAGAGAGTACTTCTCTTAATCATTCATTGCATTAAAAATATTCTCATGCATAGATAAAGTTAATTTTTCTAGTGTTTTGCAATTTTCTATGTTTTTTTCTTCTACGTAATCGAATTTGATTGTTTTTTTAGTTTTGAGTATGCTTCAGTGTTAGTGAAAAAGAATCAGTGATATTTTAGAAATTGACTCCTCGACGAAAGATAGATTGTTTGTGTCGTTGAGAAACTCTTAGTTTTTCTTCACTTCATTTTATGTGTGCCGTTGAAACATGTGACTTTTTAGTTGTCATTCTCATTTTTTTTGAATTATATTGTTTTGCATAGAATTTGAGTTAGCTTGATCAAAAATTTTCCTTCTCTCCCGATGTGTCACAGAAAATGAGAAAAATTGAACAGTACATTCGACTGACTTATTGAACATTGATTTTGCACTAGTCTCATCTTTTATGTGCACTTAAATATTTCTTTGTTTGTAGTTTAAACTATAAAACATGTCTTCTACACTATCAAAAACGAATGTTTCATAATTTATTTGCGTCTCCCCACTATTCAAATCCACAAACACTCCATTTTGTGCTGAAGCTAGCCTATCATAATTAATATATTCATATCGTTTACTTTTTATTTTTTTGGAAATACATACTTCCATTTATACGCAGTAAATCTCTTGTGAATAGATTTGTTATCCATTCATATGAGGAATTCATATTAATTGACTCTTGACTCTGTATGTAGTGATGTGTTTCATCTTGAATCAGTAGCATTCTTAGTTCTTATCCATGAATGATTTTCTCAAGAGCGAAAAACTAATTCATACTGAGATATCGAGTGGGCAGATTCATAGTAAGTTCAAAATAAATACCAAATGAATTCAAAAAATACACGAAGAAAACTATAACTCATCAAATTGATGGTCGTTCAGAAAAAAGTGTTAAATCGAACAAATTCCAAAGTAACTAATTTTTTTAGTACGAAAGAGCTAACATTGTCATTACATATATTATCATTTTTGAAGAATTCTCATTTTAGTCTACGTAATCTCAGTAAAGATAATAGTTTCAATGGCATGTTAATTGAATATAGCTCAAAATTTTATCATTAAAATCAAGTCGATACTTCTGAGCTATGCTTTATATCGACACGATTAATTTTTCGAATAATTACTGAATAATATAATAATGTTAATGATTCAATGCGACGATGATAAAAAACAACATTATAATATATATTCTGGCATTCTAATTCTTGTCTACATACCTTTCCATTCTGTAAAATTTTAGAAAAAATCTTGACCCCTACTACAACTTGTGTCAAAAAGTTTGCATCTCTTTTTAAGGTTTTGCAGAGAATTAAGACATTTGATGTTCGATGACTACAAATCAACTCTAAATGATTTTGAAAATTGCATTAAAATTTATCAAAAATATGCAATTTGATAATGTTTTTGTCCTGAACTGCAATCAAAGAAGTTCACTTTAAAACATATTTATTATTCGGGGTGTAGGTATGGATGTTTTCATCTACACTCACATTCACACTCTGGATTTCCCTATTGCTTTTTCAAATGAATTCAGTAGTATATTTTTAAATACATGGGTTGCGCACGTCTACGATTGTCATTCATCGGCTTATTAATTTTTTTCACAGATGAATACTGTATCAAATATAAGCCAACATTCTTGTTGTACAGTTCATGCGATCAGATATGAGAGCTCGTTTAATCTCACGGAAGGAATGACTTAGGAAATTAAAATTGAAATTTTACAAGCTCATGAGAAACCATCTCCCATATAAGTCTCCATTTTCAATCGGGTTGATGACAATTTCTAAAACTTCCTGAGCTTATATCAATGTCTTAACACGTTCTGTCCCATACATTGTCTTGAAGGCATTAGACTAATTCCCACTGAAGAAGTATTGTAAACTGTTATTTTGTAAATTTTAACTTTTGTTTCAATTTATTTCTCACTGTCTCAATATTTAACAGTACATGTGCCTTACCTAGTTGTATGTATTTACATAACCATTATAAGCCAAAGTTCTAAATACGTCTCTACTTTGAATATTTCAATACTATTTTAATATTGTGACTGTACAAAGTCCAACTATCTTTGCAAAATTGATCAAGATTTGTCGAAAATATTATTTTAAAGATTTGAAAGTTCAACTCTTGACCCATATCACATTTTCAATAATCTTCTTTCTATTTAGATATATATTTCCTGAATAGAAGAACATATACTTGGAATTTGATGAATATCAAAATATTCAAACTACAATCGGACCTATAGTTTGGACTTCTATCTATAATGATAGTATAAACTTGTAGAGCCACTCAAGACACATTCTCTGTTCAAGTTGTGCATGTTGAAAACAAAATTAGCACAAAAATTTAAATTTTCGAAAACAAGCTTATAATAATTGTTCTTTGATTCAGATCAGTCTGATTCTTCGAAAAAAGTTCGTAGATACATAAGAGCGATTCATGTCAATGTAATCAGCTGCATAAACTCTATTTAATAGTAACAACATGCTTGAAGATGAACGCTAATTCCTATAGATTTTGGTTGGTTAGCTCAAAATTTATCTAATCTTTTTAAACTAAGCAAAATAGTGTCAGAATTAAACCAATTTTCGCATAAACACAGGGTGATGTGGGAAAACTGTGAATATATACGAATGTTTGGGAATGTTTCAGCATACATGCGAATTGTTCGGAATGAATAAGAATGAGATAAATGTCTAAAAAACTTTTCTTCCTCTGGAAAAATTCCTTACCAAACATTATCCGGACAATCTTGCTTAGTTCAGTCAACATTTCAGTGTGAATTTGGTAATCTTGAAGGTGTTTCCGGAATTGTTCTTGTAAAAGTCTAATTTCTTCTTTCAACTGTTGATTTTCTTCTTTTAAACGCTTAATTTCTTCTTTAAACTGTTGATTTTCTTCTTGTGTTTGATGCCGAAATTGTTGAAATTCCTCCTTTAACTGTTTATGTTCTTCTTTTAATTGCGTATTTTCTTCTTGTGTTCGGTGCTGAAACCGTCGAAATTGTTCCTTCAGACATATCATATCGGTATGACATTGAGTTGCATCACGTTGCTTGTAGACAATTTTGCAATCTTCACAATTTATTTCAATCAACGAACACTGAGATTTATGTTGCTCGATTTCCTTTTTAGCAAACGATGAATGACAGCCAGGACATCTTTGGGGCTGAAAACCACATTCTGCTTCATGTTTTTCGACCGCTTCGTATGGCAGAATCTAAAAGAAAATATCGGCGAAATAATTTCGAAAGTAGAACAACTAACCTCGCGACAACCGTTTGGTTCATAGATACAGGCAATCTGTAATCTGGCTAATGGAGTAACAATAAATCGAGAACATGCTCTTTGTATGAATGGTTCGCATCCCGCTGGACATTGATTTCTGCCTTCATGGAGCCATTTTTTAATGCACGCCGAACAAAAGTGAGTTTCGCATGTCTGACAAGCGATTGGTTTCCATAAAATATTATGACATATTGAACAGTGTAGATCTTCCAAATCGTCTGGTGATTTATTTCGAACGCGGTCTGATGCAAGTCGAACTTCGTTAGTGGATGTCATGTAGTAGAATACAATAGTTCTAAAATAGCATGTAGACTATTGGATTAGTTTTCGATGAAAAAAAAGTACAATAATTGTTGATAATGACGAGATTATTATAAAAAGTAAAATATCTTATAGACTTTCCTTCATGTTTTATGAAAGAGAATGGTTAGTAAGATGTTAACACGAAAACTGCTCGTTTGTTCGTATTTTTATTCCGACATTGGTAAAGATAGCGACAACAATATTATATTTAAGGCAATTTTGATCTGGGTTATATCATGTTGGTTTACATTAAAATGAAGAAGGCGAGTAAAAAGGTTTTTCTGGATTCACATCAATAGTGTACTAGAAAAAATTCGTCAAAATTTCTTTCTTTTTAAAACAATTAACCATGATAGAATATAGAAATAGAGCTCAAGAGTATTTGACGATTGCTTTTTCCAACTCTTTTTCTGTGGTTGATTGGAGAAGTTTCATTCTGAACTACAATGGAAAGTTTATTTTTAGATCATGTCGAGTATTGAAAATCGAAGAATTCCGTACAAAAATTCTTTTGTAATTGTTTACCCTATTTTTGATTCATGATTATTTGCTAAACGATTGCTCAAGTAATTATTAATCAATTGAATCAGTGGAAATATGTGCAACCAGAAGTATATGGTTTTTTATACAGGAATTACTTAGTATTTATTAAGAATCGAAGGTGTTGATGTCACTGTGATTACTGTTTTAGGTTTTGATGTGCGATGTGTGTAAATCGCTGTGAAGAGCCAAAATCATCTTGATCACACATAGCAACCCTCACCCTATCGCAGTCGCATTAGATTAGCATCTATCTTCTCTTGACTTTGATTTTGAATCTCTTTAATAACCGAAATGAACAAATGCAGTAGAAAACAAAAAAACAAACAAACTAATCGATCTAAATATCGGCAAAATCATAGAATGAAGATGAATGAAAAAATTAAAGAAACATCAAGCAGCTGCGGAGAAATGAAAAACATGATTGGTTCTGCCATAGATTAAAAAAAGCTGATCGCCTTAAGTAAAATTATTTACAAGTGACAGTATTATGTGTGTTATAATCATTTCTAATTTGGGCATCAACTATATAACATTGAAATAGTTTCTTCTACTTTCATAATCTTCCTATCAGTTTATTCAGTACAATCAAATAATTGACACCAAAGACTTCTGAGTAAATTTAAAAATGCATCACTGCTGATTAGAATTTTTTGCTTCGTACATCGCTTGTTTCTTTTTCAGATGACTCATTTCTTATTTTTGCAGCATGACAACACGTTCTTTTTTGCTTTTGCTTGCTTCATCTTCTTACTTTTCGTGTGTTTTTATTATTATTGACAGTAAAAAAAGAGTAATGACTGTGTTCAAGAAATAAGCTATCACATTTGGTTTTAGATTTACATGAATAGAATTTATGTTACATGTACCAAATAGCATCTATATGTTCGGAAGAAAATAGTTTCAGTCGGTATTCTGAGTATATCGTCACTATAAAAATACATTTTTAAATAAATAATATCATATTTTGAGAGTCCACGAAATTTTCTATCATCTACATATGTGTGGCTTAGTTTACGCTTATGTACTAAAAAATAGATCGAATTCAATGAAGACACCGTCATCATCAAATTTCCACGTATCGAGTTGTGTAACCATTATCATAATCAGTATTTTAAATTTTTTAACACTATAAAAATATCTTTTTCAAAAAGTAAATATATATTCTAATAGTGCTTTAAAACCTCTATCATCCTGTATATTTGTGTCTTATCTTCCGTTTATGTGCTTAAAAAAATAAGTCGACTAATATACAGGCACCCTCCTGACAAATTATAAAAAAGCAGCTG
>CAJNOP010001840.1:0-23273 GCA_905250075.1 Rotaria sp. Silwood1 | reverse complement strand
GAAATGATACAACTATTTTCGTCCTTTCTCAAGGGACTCTTCAGGTATGTTAAGCAGTGCGTTGTCTTTTATATTAAATTTGAACGTGTGAGTACCAGCAGCCATGGCAGGTTTCGATTCTGCTAATAACGAAGTCTGATTGGATGGCTTGTATTCGAAGCAGTGATGTGCTCAAGACTATCTGAGTTATAAATAGAATCATAAATTACGTAGGATAACTTATGTCAGGATTCGAGTATTTCCTGAAAGGATTCGCTTCAAGAAACTTTCCAAAACACTCCAACAACTTTTCAAGTAGAACTCGACGAGCTCTATCCAACCACATCATTCATTGTTCTCTAGCTTCCCCTCAAACTGAGAAAATCCCCAAATACCATCAAAAAAACATGTAAAATGCAATCAATTCTCGAAAAACTTGTCGCCATTCGCCCAGGAATGCTTTTCAACTTAATCATTGAGTTTACAGCTAGATCTTGACGCACTCTATCTTGGGGTGTGGGTGTGGGTGTGTGGGTGGGTGTAGGTGTGTGGGTGGGTATGGGTGTCGGTGTGGGTGTGGGTGTGGATGTGGGGTGTGAGTCTGGGTTTGGATGGGTGGGCGTGGATGTGGGTGTGTGGGTGCCTGTGGGTATGGGTGTGGGGTGTGGGGTGTGGGGTGTGGGGTGTGGGGTGTGAGGTGTGGGGTGTGGCTGTGGGTGTGGGTGTGGGCAGGTGTGGGGTGTGAGGTGTAGACCCCGTCGGGTAGGACTCAGACTCGGACCCGCACGGGTCCGGGTCTGAAAATTTTGCTTTGGTCCGGTCCGGGTCGGGTCCAGGTATGAAGGAAACTTTGATCCATACAATTTATTTTAAATTTTTTTAAAGTGTTGTTCGTTTTATACAAAGAAGAAATCAAATGTATTTAGAAAGTAGATAAAAAACAACAAAACCCTTCTTGACTATACTATCTAAACTGACTTGTCATTGTGTTTGGATCCAAAAAATTTAAGCGACCGGACCCGGGTCCGAAAATTCTGGACCCGACAGGGTCTAGTGTGGTGGGTGTGGGTGTTGATGAAGTGAAAAATCACACAGACCCACAGCCACACTCACCCACAACCACAACCACACCCTAGTGATATTTACTATGCAAGGGGCTAAAATTTCAGCAAAATTTCTATAACTCTGGACAGAAGACCCAAGGGCAGTTATTCTTTTGGGGTTTCTCATGTCTCTCACTGGGGTCTACCTTATGTTCATAATCTCGGCTCAAAAGCGATTTGACACTTGGAAATTTTTCTTCGTCAGTGTTTCTATTTCATAAAATGAGAATTCAGTAACTTAT
Organism: Rotaria sp. Silwood1; assembly: GCA_905250075.1. Classification (NCBI taxonomy): domain Eukaryota; kingdom Metazoa; phylum Rotifera; class Eurotatoria; order Philodinida; family Philodinidae; genus Rotaria; species Rotaria sp. Silwood1. The sequence goes on along the minus strand of CAJNOP010001840.1, from coordinate 21,949 downwards.
TTATCTTTGCTAAATTGGAAATTCCACGTTAATAAAACTTTACTACCTCTTTGCGGATCGATGAAATGAACTATAATGTTTTGGATGCGGGAATGTTTTTTTATCAATCACATCCACACCCATTATCGTCCTTGAAGTTTATGATAATTGAGAGACATCATTTCTAAAAGTTATCCATCATGTATCCTATTTTTACTGATAACTGTGCAATTGATATTTGACAAACTATACCTATATATGTCAAGCCCTTCAGAAATACTCAGTGTCTAATAAAATTTCTTAGAATTATTTAAAATGAAGGCACTACCTTCATAACTAAACTTTATTTATGTCTTATGGAATGACTGTTTTGTGTAATGCAATCATGTTTCATTTTTGTCGAACATATAGATTTTTTATATTCTACCTTTATTATCAACAAAAAATTTCTTTTTATTCGATTTTTTAAAAATACCTTGCAGTCATTTATTGCTGGTGACTATTGCGAGAGCATCGTCCTGTGATTAAATATAGAACGAATTGAAAATAATATAAAAATCAATCATCATTAATACGGCTTCGTACAAAGTGGTAAGCAACTGCCACATATATGCTATTCATTTCTTTATTTTACAATACTCTACAAGTTCTGCTGCAAGCTTCGACGAAATAATAAGAAACGATAGAAATTACTTTTTTTTAAATATTCGCTCCAGAATGGTCTCATTTGTCTATTCAGCAGCAATATTATTTGAACAATATTTAATCTATTTTCGATAACAGCTAGACTTATATATATATTGACATTTACTTCGTCAACATACTTGTATGTGAATGTATCTATTGGTGAAGATAACTATCTCATTAACATTGATTTTGAGATAGAAATTGTTTTAGTAATGTCTCTATTTTTAAACAGTCTAAACATAGTCAAGTCTCGCATATTGAAATATGTTATTATTGCAAATGCGTTCTGTTATAATATGAAAACAATGTTCAGAAAAACTTAGTTTTAACGACAGTATCTGTACGTTCCTCCCGAGATTGTCCATATAGTTAAAATTAGTGCTAATAAACAAACTTTCTTCACATGTCATCAGACCATTTTTTTTCTTTTTCTTTCTTGAAAAGAATATCCGATTGGCAGTTAATGTTTCGCAGTTTGTACTGTAGAGAATGAAAAATACATTCATGAACTTTTTTGTTTATGATTATGCTGTTTTTAGTCTTTTAATATTCCTATATAGATTTAACTTTCAAGATTCTCATACGTTGACGAAAATCATAACAAAATAATGTATTTGGATTTATTAATATTGTTTTCTTATTTTATTTTTACTAATGAAAAACATTTCAATGGAGGTAGTATAACATGGGCATCTATTGATCCATATGATAATGATACGTCAGTTGTCATCAGTATTACACAAACATATTCATGGACATATCCATATGTACAATGTAAAAACAATGTACCAATCACAACAACTGCATTTAGTGCTTCAACTACTAACCTTATCTGTATGGTTGATTGTTCTACTGATGGTGGATATTCTACTGCACCCATCAATATTCTCACTGATTGTATATGGACTAGTTCAGCATTGAAAATGATGACAAGTACACGATCGAACAATATTACATTATCTGCTGGTGCCCATTTTTATTTAGCATACACAGGAACTGCATGGGCACCTTTGAATGATCCTTCCCAAGCAGCTCTTCAATGGTCTATTGTAACATTCATTGATCTTCGCAAACGACTAGATGGTATCATTAATACAGCACCTGTTGCACAATTTGTTTCTCCACAATATGCTATTGTAAATCGAACAACACAAATAACTATTCCTGTATCGGATGCCAATGTCAATGATGATGTGCGTTGTCGATGGTCAGTATATATACCAGGATATCGAAGACGAAAACGATCAAATGAAGAAAAAGAGCATTTTCAATATCAAACTGATCTTCATTTATATAAAGACCTACCGAACAATAGAGAGATGAGTCATATTAGAGAGAAAAGAGCTCCTTGTGGTTCTGGAGCTGGAGGTGGTCCTAGTTGTATTACTTACTGCTCAAATGGTTGTACCTGTCAGTGTGGCAACTGTATACCTGCTTTATGTACTGGTTCGACCTGTAATCTAATTGCAGGTTGTCAGAATGCAACTGTGACAACAACCACTACCACGACTATCGAAACTATAGGAACACTAAGATCAACTTCATCGTACCCCATCCGTCAGGCAATCGATGAATGTGGTGATATTTGTTATCCTAGTAGTTTGCCTAGTAGTACAACACTCTCCAATTGTACTATCACATTCACAGGTCCAAAAGCTGGTATCTGGTATGGTATTGCTATTCAGGTAAGCATATTCTTATTCATATAACGTTGATATTTTCTCTTTTCAAACTAAACTATATATATCTATCGAAGTCCCACGACTTTGATGATGTAGCTGATTTGAAATTTGTCGAAAGATATCAAATGTGTGAAATTTTCGAAGTAAAAAGAATTAAGGATGAGATTATGTATTACGAACATTTTTATCTATTGTGATTTATCGAAATAGTTGTTTCATATTCGGACATAGCACGAAATGATGTTTTCTTATTTCTAGGTTGAAGATTTTATTGATACGACAAGTACAACACCTCTGAGTTCAGTGCCAGTACACATGTTAATCTATGTTCTACCAGTACCAGTCTGTTCTATCAAGCCAATTATTTTGCCTTTGACTGGTTGTCTTGAAGTACAAGTTGGCATCACAATTAGTTTCAATATATCTGCAATGAATTTATGTAATTCAACTATAGCGACACTTACTGATATTGTTGTTTCAACTAATATCAATGGTTTAACTAGTAGTAATCTTACAAGTTCATTAACGAATTCATCGATTTCATACATAACATTTAGTTGGACACCAGGAACAAATCAAGTTGGATTTCAAACATTATGTTTCATTGCATTTACAAGGTAAAATCTTTCTTCAGTAGTTTTTAAGATTTAATATATGTTATCTTATTATTGATTAGTGAAAATTTACAATCTACTCAATACTGTGTCAAATTTACTGTGAAAAATTCTGCAGACATTTGTGTGACAACAACAATTTCAACTTCAACTACTAGTTCGACTTCAAAAACTATGACAACCACTACTTCTACAACAACAACATCGGCAACAACATCAAAAACAACTACTACGACGATCAGTACTTCAACATCTGCTACATCCACGACTTCGACAATCTCAACAACCTCGACCACTTCCACAACGTCGGCCAGCACTACAACTTCAACAATGTCGACTAGTTCAACCAGCTCGACAACATCCACAACTACAACAACGTCAACAATCTCAACCACATCCACGACGTCGACAACATCGACTTCACAAATATTCAACTTCGAATCACGAAATAATTTATCTCTTCTCTTAGGATTAGGACTAGGTCTTGGTCTTCTACTATTGCTTCTCATGGTTATATTGGTTTGTTGCCTTTGTTGTCGATGGTCTTCTGGACTTTTCTGGTGCGTAGATATGTGTTTGTGTTACCATTTGTGCATTGAATTCATTTCGTTTGCTTAGGAGACGATTACGTCAGACATTTTGGAAAGACAAGCAAGTCCACTGTGCAGTATGTACAAGAGAATGCAATGGTAATTCATGTGACAACTCTACTAACTTCTATGATGAAGATTCAAGGAACTATAGACGACAATATATTAATGATAAGTCTAAAACACCAATGATAGATTCTATTCGTGAAGATTCTTTTCTATCTAATGCATCATCACCCTTAAGTGTTCAATCGATGACAGCGACACGAACTACCTTTCTTTCATCATCTTCCAATAATATAATGCTCAACGAGATTACTACAAAACAAATGACCTATTCGACGCAACTAACTCCAATTGAAGCTGGTGATTCGATGCTTGTGCGTGCTTACGTGGCGCAGAAGCAAACAAAAGATACATTTTCCTATTGATTCAAATCTTTTAAAACTATTTTTTCCATATAATCCTTCTTAATCAGTATTAAGTTTGAGAAATCCTACGAACTTTGACATCGTTTTGGGTGTGAGTGTAAATCTGATTCTCCCAGATATTCTCACTCGCACTCACACCAAATGTAGTGTACAAAAAACGAGGGTGTGGGTGTGTGGGTGTGGGGTGTGGGTGGATGTGGCTGTGGGTGAGTGGGTGTGGCTGTAGGTGGTGGGTATGGGTGCGGGTGTGGGGTGTGGGTGTGAGTGGGTGTGGGTGGGTGGGTGCGCGTGTGTTTTTTCTGTTAACACCCACACCCACACCCTCAATGTCGTTCGTTGTCCTGGAAATAATAATTTTTTGAAAGGTGTTTCATTCAAAATCGAACAATCTCAAGGATCAGGTGATGATACAGCTGCAAATGATTCTCAATTTGCATGCTCTCAATCATCCAATATTTTCGCATCGAATGGTGGTCCATGGGGCGATGGGAAAATAATGAAATATTGTCCTCCATCAACAGCTATCTGTGGATTTTCACTAAAATTAGAAAATATACAAGAGGAGGGAGATGATACAGCGGCAAATGAAGCAAAATTCGAATGTTGTACTTTATGAACTAGACTATGTAATTCCTGTCCTAATTCCTATAATCTTTCAAATTCTTAAATAGAAACGGCATGACCTAGAGTTTGGTGAGGCGCGATAGGTATAAGTCTTTCTTTCTGCACTCACACCCATACTCACATCCACTGGTTTCTTGTTTCAAATGTATATTTGTTGAACTCATTCCTAGAAGAAGGAAAATCCATTAAAGATAAAATTGAAGTCGACTAGTGATGTGGATTATTTCGTCATTTTATTGACATGTATTAAAATACGAGTTTGGACAGAACGAAAATAAAATATATCGATTGTAAAGAAAAAAATGATATTAAACATTAGTATCTTTATCAGTAGACTTTTTTTCACTGATACTAAAGCAAATAGAAGGGTGTGGGTGTGGGTGTTGGTGTTGGGTGTGGGTGGGCGTGGGCGTGGGTGTGGGTGGGTGTGGGTGTGTGGGGTGTGGATGTTGGTGTCGGTATGTTCTTTCTTCATTCATATCCACACCCACACCCACACCCACACCCACACACCCACACCCACACCCCATAATAAAATAAAACATATAAAATTAAATCTCAGAAGTAACACTATGTAGAGAAGATGATTAAAAATTACAAAATTCAGATCATACTGCTAAAGTTTAATGTAGTGAAGTATGATGTCGAATAATACTTGAATATTTATTCATTAAAAATAATCAATATTTAATACGTTATTATGAATAAAGTATTAATAAAATAATTCCTTTTTCTGATGTGACACTCTCCTGAAACTCTTTTGCAAACTTTACATGATCTTCGACATGCTACAAAAATATCAAAACAATTGTTCTATCCACAGTTGCTGATACATCATTTCATTTACTTGATGCTAATGAACTATTTTATTCCGTTGAACGACAGTTTTCTAATTCATACAAGGTCATAGACGGATTACCCTATGAAGAAAAGACTATATTATAATCACCTAAAGAGAATCAACTACAATTAACATATAAAATTCTACAACTAATAGGTCCACATGAGTATAATCAAAAACAAAAAATCCAAACGACATATCATAACATCGATGACGTATTCTAATAACAACCAGCAATCAAATTAAAACTCCATAAATAATATCAAAAACCATTTTGTTATTGTATATTTATCGCGATCACAACAGAAAGTCCGTTCGATTACACTACTCTGTTCCATAGCAACTTCCTGGAAATGCATTACTATTTTTCCTAACAAAGAATACGAATACATAGAGATTTCTCTATCACATTTTTACGACAACGACATGAGAAAACTTTATTCTTGATTTACAAAGAATGTTGCTCTGGCACGCTGATGTTACCATCAACGCGCACGTTTTCGTCATCGCAACATGTATTTGGTAAGAATTCATTATTTACCTCTTGTAAGTTGTAAAAAGCAATATTTCTCGACGATACCTGGGACATGACATCTATTTTGTCTTTACACAACACATTTTTTTCCCGTTTTTTACCTTAAACAGTGTGTAACGACAGAACATATATCGAGATTTCATTAAATGGAAAATAGCTATCGCTTCTCGGCCTTTTCGGCTAAGATCAAAGTGTAGTATCTGTTCTCGTCGGTTTGAAAGTCGACGCTGGTCTCATTGGGACCAGGCTCTTTCAAGCAGATTTTTGGATATCGGCCGGGATCCACAGTTGAATGGATGGAAAAAGGCAGAAAGGAAAAATGTCGAAAGGGAAAAATATCGAAAATAAAAATGTCGAAAACAAGAATATGAGGTGAAAATGAACATGTAAGATTGGAGGTGGCGGTAAGAAAGATTTCTACTTAACATACTCTCGTTTTCAGCATTTCTATTCATCCACATTTGTAGTATTTTTGCTTTCGATATTTTTATTTTCGACATTTTTCCCTTTCGATATTTTTCCTTTCTGCCTTTTTCCACCATACCCCACAGTTTACTCGTACCTGTGCCACGGATCGTCTCGACACTGCAGTGCCGTCGAGTTCGGTTCACTCCCGGTTCCTTCGGGAAACAGGAACCCATTTATTAATTGAAAATGAAATGAAAATATTTTTTCGGTCGACATCTCTTTACGTAATGCATTTATGATTGAGATACTTATACTACTGTTCGAATGATAGTACTCATGCGTAGGGGATCATTACACTAATTGTAGCTTTTTGAAAAATGTATGAAAATATAGGAAGAGAGGTAAGATTATATTTATTGTTGATTAAATCAATAAACAATTAGAAGAAATTAGTAATTGAAAGATGGTGGTACGGATTGATCACAATCATTATGAAGATTAGTTTCATTATTTTTTCTCATTAGCTTATATATATAATAAAAAGAAGAGAATTTCTTGACGTGAAAGAATTGACAACTTTTAGAAGTCAAACATTATAATTGATGATCGGTGAATAAAAAAAAATAAATTTTAATCTCAAAATGATCGATGTGGTTCATTTACTACTTGCCTCTGTCTTAATAGACAATTTATAATGTACATTTGTTTTTTTCTTTTTATTCATAGGTGTTAGTTGACATTATAATTGATTTTGTCCCTTATAATCCTTTGAATATGTTGATAAATAGAAAACGACTTCTCAAAGTATAAGAGAACGACTAAATGAAGTGGTATTCATCACAAATATGAAATTTCTTGACATATACTAAATAGAACAGGACTCTGTGCTAACATTCTTGTGAATTTAACCAGAATATAAGCCATTTTTATAATAGTTGTTTTTTCTGAGACATACCTGAATTTCTATAAAACATCTTTCATTGGTTTTATAAACATTTTTTGTTCATACCTTGTTTGTAAACTGAATCTTCACTCTCATGAGCATTCACTCAATAAGGAAAATAAACCGTGAAAGATTGTTGTGGCTAAATGTTGGAATGAAATCAAGGTTAGAGTGTAAGATTTCTATCAACCAAGAACCATCATTGAAACAGATGTCGATTTTGTTATAACATTTGATTTTGTTTCTTTCATATACAATGCAAAATGATTATAAATACCTCTATAGAATCACATGTGAATAACACAAATAGAATATATTTGAACAATATACATATTTCAAATTCTCAAGATAAAACTCGACATCAAGTAATAGCATAAGATTGTGAAGCAATGCTGGATGATTACTCATAACCTATGATCGAAAAACAACTCTAGAGTATCGAATTACCATCATATACGAAATATTCCCCAGTATTGCAAACGACTATTTATTTATTTCAAAATTTCGTAGATATCATAACGAGAATTGTTACGCTTTCAACATGCTTTTCAAGTCTTTCTTCCAAGAATGGAATATCTACCGATATTTTTAAATCATACCATTCGTTTCATCATTATATTATTACTTTCTTTCAATGAAAAAAATATATACTTTTATTCAATACAAAAGAATAATTTATAACTATCTTGCTTTCAAACATAAAGATTTCTCTTATTCTTTTTGAAGATAGATCTAGAATAATATTCATCCACTTTCATAATTTTAAACTTGATTGGTTCTACGTTTTTGTTTTTGAGTTCCCTATCTCGTTATCGTTCAAAACAATAGTGCAGAAACATGAAAGAAATCTTTTGTAAAATAGTAGAAGCACTCTTTTTTGCCTGCTAAATACTAATAGATTTAATATTGAAATGTTGATCCATATCTATTCTGAATAAATTCTCCTAAAATCGTTATTGCTTATTTTAATTACGCACTAAAAAGATCACACAGAACAAGCATTTTTATCTTGGAAGATATAAGTTATAATATATTATATTTGTATAATGCAATTTATTCACCAAAACGAAATATTTCATTTTATTCAGTAAACATTTTACGACATATAGACAAGTATTATATTTCATGAAATAAAAAGTAGACACTTATATAATTTTACAGTTCAGTTCAATTGTACCATTAAATAAAATATCATGACACGGACATATTATAGAGTTTCAATTTGCTGCTGAAAAAGATATGTACTCAAAATAATGTAAACAATCAAGTATTCTACAGCGAACTGATTTATTACTATTTCTATTTGCTGTAATATGTTGCTCTGGCAGGTCTATGTTGCCATCAACCCGCACATTTTCGTCATCACAACGTGTAATTTATCAAAATTGATCGTTTACCTCTTGTTAAGTTGTAATAAGCGATCTTTCTTCTCAGTATATAGGGCATATCAATTGTTTTGTGTCTGCACATTGCGTTCTTACGTTTTGTATTTTTCCGTCATTTAGCAAAGCTATACTTCGATTTTTTTTCCTTCTTCCTATATCTCAGCATTTTTTTCTGTTTTTTTGTGATCAATTCTGATCAAATACATGTTGCGATGACGAAAATGTGCGAGTTGATCATAACGTTGACCCGTCAGAGCAACAATTTTTTTTTGCTAAATATCAAGAAAACAGTTACAGCATGATACATGTGGTTGTATATATTTAGACGGAAAAAATTAAATTAGCCGCAGGTATAGGAATCAGAAGTAACTGAATATTTTTCAATGTGTTTCAAATTCATAATAAATGATATTGAACTCTTGGTTCTTCTATTTTATCAATCGAGTAATAAGTTAAAAAAAGTATCATATCAGCGGTGGTCTTGTTGACTCCTAGAATTATTATCAATTTAAGTTTTATACGAGTAGTAGTAGACTACCTATGTTGGTAATCGTATAAAGAAATTCTATAGTGACACAAATTATTCCACGAAACAATTCAATTACTTTCAATAATTTTTCTGTCTTGTTACACTATTTTTCGCATTTATCTCTTGAAAACATCCTACTAGAACTCGAAACGAAAACAAAAAAAACAAATTTATAATATATAAAATGTATAGGAGAAAGTTGGTGTCTCACAAGGCAAGAATGAATCACTTTTTAGGTCAACTATAATGTAAATGTAGAGATATATGAGTCCTTTTAAAAGAGCAGATAATTGTTCCAATATTTTCGTTCTTCAGGAAAAAGCAAAATTTATCAATAATTTAAACATACTCTTCTAGTTAGGAATACATTCTATGAATAGCATTTGATTGATAGTCACTCAAAATCAATTGAATTAATGGAATAAGAATATTATTCATTATGCATCCCTATACAACAAACAACGCTTAAGTATTTGTATTAGGATACCCTTTAGCATTGATAGACTTTGAATGATAATTTATATTGATTTATATCTTAATCGAAATTGTAAATATCAAGAAATATTCACGAAAAATTTCATCAGATAATACTGATTCTATATGGAACTATTCATTTTCTTAATAAAAATATCAATCAGTAATGTAGATAAATATGTCCTTCATCTTTAGTGAAGATGAAATGTATATATCAGAAAAATCGTTCAAACGAGTATCTTTTGTATTTTCTAGTGTACAAAATAAAAAAAAGGAAAAAAATTTGAAAACCTAAATATATATGAGTGTTGATATCATATTCTACAAGGAGAAAAGTATGTTTTTTTGGTGACATATTTATTGTTGTATGTTGGTGCAGAGGTGTTTCGACTAATATAAGTCATAGATGAAGATAAATACACACGATACATTTTGAGTGAGGATGAATATTGTTGCGATTTTTCTTTCTTTTTCTTGAGAGAAGGTATATGAAATGAGTCAAAACGAGTTCTATCTAAACTTTGGAGTTTTCAGAACTTATTTAATATGAAAGTTTATTGTTCCACAAAGGGTTAACAGACACTGATACAATTATGAGAATAAAAAAAAAGATAAAGATAAACAGCTATTTCTCTTTTCTCTCGCTTAGCTGTCGTCATCTCCTCTGGACGTCTGAGATATATAAATTCACAAAAAAATAAAAGTAGTATATAGGTTCATGTAGTATATGATATTAAAGAATGATAGAGAAAAAGAAAAAAGAAATGTATATGTCAAGTATAGATGTGTGGGGATAGTTAATAGAGTCAAGGTCAAATAGAAATAGTTATCAAAATTTCAGTTTCAATTACGATTTAAATAATATATTAAGGAGGGTGTAGATACTTATATGCAAATCTTTCTAACACTGCGGAGGATCTTTTGAAAATTTCGTATTGTTTCTCATGTATACAGAAGAAAGTAAAAATATCCAAATTTGCATGGTGAGCCCTTGCTGCCAAACGATTAAGAAAAAAACTGTTTTTTCTAAATCCCATAGATTTATAGTAATTACGATTTGTAGAGGTTGCAATAATATATGCCTCCCATGATTGTTGGTAATCAAGGGCCTCGGTAGCTGTGTGTAAATGTTTTATCATTTTCTCCCAATATTTATATAGATAGTCCATAAGGGATTTTTCTCTTGTAAGTACGAAGACAGTATAGTCTTCCCAACCCCAAAGGTTATAAACTATACGTAGTCCTGATGCATATAGGTGTTCTATTTCATTTTGTTGTATTTCTGTAAAGTAAAACCATGTCATAAAAAGCCATATAAAGTGGGGTAAAGCAAAAGCATAGAATAATTTTTTACGGATATGGATCAGTCCAATAGGGATTTGTCGGAAAAGTTGTTTCAGAGCGTTATAAACATTTCTAATTTTAAGTATACGCGTTTTTATATAACTTCCCCATCCTAATTTAACACGAATTTCTACCCCTAGGTATTTAAAATTTTGTACGAAATCAATCTGTTGATTTTGGAAAAATATTTTCGGTTGACTTGGAGATACTGCACTATGTACTAACATTGCTTTTGTTTTTTTCACGTTCACAGGTAATAAATGATTTTCTGAAAAGGATAATAGGATATGCATTGCTATTTTAGCTTGTTTTTCTAGTTCAATTATATTTTGAGATAGCTTTTTTTCTAATGAACCTTTTAAAAGAATCGCTACATCATCGGCAAATAAATGCGTACAAAAACGAAAAAAATATTGAGGAAGGAAGTGAATATGTATTCTAAAGAGTGTTGCAGCTAGAACTGAACCTTGTGGTGCACCTACGTATAGTTTAACGGTTTTCGATTGTGAATCTCCATGATGTATACTCATAGTTCTTTCTTGAAGCCATTGATAAATCCATTTTATCAATGGTAATGGCATATCTAATTCAACTAAATTTGCTATCAAGGCGGGATACCACATTTTATCAAATGCGGAGAGAAAATCAACGAATATTAATAACGCGGGGCGATTATTCGCTGCTACAGTTAGTTTTAAGTCTTCGCAGATTGACAGAATTCGAGATTGTAAACGTCTATTTGGTGTGAAGCCTGATTGTTCATCAGTATATATCCCTTTATCTTTACACCATTCTTGTATTTGTTCATGTATACAACGTTCAAACCACTTCCCCAAATTAGGCAGAAGTGAAATCGGTCTGAGCTTATCTTCCGTTGGATACATACCGTCTTTAGATAAACATATAATTTTAGCATGTTTACTTGCTTCAAATACATTTCCTTTTGACGCGCACTTATTAAATAATACTGTGATAACTTTCATATATTCAATTGGTAAGTTTTTTAATAGAAAAGCTGAGTTCCTCATACTATCAAGTGATTTTTTAGCTGAAAATTTTAACCATTGTTTTTCAACTTGATTCAAAGTTACAAAAGGCAAAGGCATGTTAGGTAAATAACTAATTTGCTCATAGGCAGTAATAGACTTTATATGTGTTACATTATTTGGATTATGTATCGGAAGCGCAAAATGTTTTTCATAGTAATTTCCAAGAATATCAACTATTTTTCTGGGGTCTTTTTCTATACCGTTTGCTACTCTAATACCTCGAAATGGGGTTGTATAAGGACGAAATGTATTGTTAACGAAACGCCAAATATTTTGTCCTTGGTTTATTGTTGTTAAGTGATTTTCTCTTTTCTTTTGTAAATAGTTCGCCCTTTCTTCGTCATATTCTCTCTTTGAGCATAAATAAGCATTCATATGACATAAGAAGCGTGTTCGACGATATTTACGTCGATGTTTATTTACACTGCGTGCCAGTGATACTAAATACGCTGGCCAAGGTGGTCTATATTTTCTTATAGTTATATATTCACTTGTTCTATCCCATAGTGACGAGAGAAAAGAAGAAAAGAGAGTGAAAAAAAAATGTTCGTCAAAATTGTAAACGCATGCATTCCAATATTCATTAACTAACGATAAAAAGAATTTAAACAGATTCCAATTTGTTTTACGGAAGAAACCATCTTCGGCAGCTGTGAAGGGAGATGAAAAGAGAATTGGAAAGTGATCTGATGTACCCTCATCAATTACTTCAACTTTCCAACCTGAATTATTGTGCGTAAGAGCGAAATCTATAATAGCAGAAGAACGTTTTGAAGTAGGAACAGTTGGGAAAATACCTTCCCATCCATTTCTTTCCATCCATTCTTTTAATGCACTTCCACTAGTATTATTTGTTTCACATGACCATAACGAGTGCTTAGCATTGAAGTCGCCAAATAAATAGAATTCTTTTCCATTTAATCTTGAAAAATGTTCAAAAGGTAGTTGTTTGTTGGGTGGAACGTACACAGCTCCAACCAATATTTTAGAAGATAATATGTCAATTTCAGCTAAAAGAAAATTCTCATCTGTATAAACTATTGCACTCTTAAGAGAATGATGGATTAGTATTGCAACACCTCCAAACGAATTCGTGCCTTTTTGACTTAACCAGTAGTAGTTTGGCAGCAAGGGTAAATTACGAATTAATGATCCTACACCAGTTAGAATAACTATTTGCGGAAGATACGACGAGAGTAAGATATCTAAATCGGCTTGATGGGTACTTAGGCATTCACAATTATATAAAAGAAATAAAAGATTTTCAGATAAAGAGTTAGGAGGACGCTGCTTCTTCCAGATCGTACATAAGTTCGAAATAGACACTCTACTATTCCACTCATCTATCATAGAATATAATTCTCTTTTTTCTTTGGAAGTTCCACTGAAACTATTACAAATTGATAAGTCTATTGTTGCCGGTGAATATCTGAAGTCTTCTTTATACATTCGTTTTTGAAAATAATGAGTCCATTATCGATGCTGCAGCAGTTCGTTGTTGGAACATTAATATTTTTAATTGTTCTTGAAATTGATTGTAGGCTTGTTTCTTGTCGATTAACTTTGTTGTCATAAGTTTAAGATGTTCTTCAATTATTAAAAATGTTTTCTGTTCTTCTTCTGTTGTAGACTTAATTCTAATTTCATTTACTATATTTCCAACCATATTGTTTATGGTTTGACATGAATCAAATAATATATCTTCAATAATATTACATGTCGTTGTGATCATTTCGTTTTGTGTTAATACTTGGTTTTGAATAGCTGTCCAGCCATGTTGAATACTCTTAAGTTGTTCATGAAAACGTTGTTCAATTTTCTGTTGATTTTCAATATATTTTTGTTTTAATTCTTCTATTTCTTTTACAGTTGAGTTGACTATTTGTTCAGTGTTGAAGTGTCTGACAGGAAGCTCCGGCCATTCATTCATTGAATTTATATTTAATTGTGGTGTAAAATTTCGTTGTTGACGTACAGTAGCTGGATTGTTCAGTTTTCGAGTATAGTTACCTTTTGGACGACAGTCAACTGGTATAAAAAATTGAGCTTGCGGAGGCAAGCAATCAGGTCTTCTACGAAGTTCAGCTACAATTTGACGACGAAAATCCAGAAGAGAAGGACATCGATAATCATTTGAACAATGTTCTTTATTTCCACAATGTTGACATTTAATTAAACATATTTTATGATCACTACCATCGTTTCTATCACCACCACATCTTCTGCATTTCTCAATAGACAACTGACATTGTTTTTTAATGTGGCCTGGTTCATTACATTTTGAGCATATAAGAATTTTGGGGGCAGGTAAATATTCATCGACATCATAAAGCTGACCTTGTATACTTATCACACCGCTATTAAGTATTGATTCATAATCCTTTATATCGCTAAAGTCCATCCTAATGTGCCGGCTGTTGGATCGCATAGTACCCATCATATTCTCAACCGTAAAGATAGACTTGTATCTTTCCTTGATATCAATACGAAATTCATCAATGTCAATATCATTTTTCACAAATTTAACTACAACAGTATTTCGCGGTGGTAGACGTTTTGGTGGATCCGGAAGAATATTAATATTGTTTAATTGTTTTGGATATCTCTTTGCATCACATAAGTAAATAAATAAATCAACATCCTTAATTTCACCTAATATACGAGCACCATCTGAGTTTTGCCACCAATGATCAAAACCAATAGCTCTTCTATGATTAGGATGTTTCTGTCGAAAATCTTTTTCGATTTCTTTGAAAAACAACATAACCAGTTTCTTAGCTGCATCCTTTTCCTTTATTTTTGGTCGACATTCAAATATAATTGGTGGTAGATGTGTATCGATAGAATATGTTAGTGATTGATCATTTACTTTATAGTGATAAAAATCTTCATTTATATCATTATTATTTTTTGTATTATTTAAACTCGCTGAGTGTTGTTTATGATGTTGATTATTGTTCTTGTTTATATTTGGTTCATTCCGATGGACATAGGTTTGATTGCGTATCACCATGGGTCCACGAACACCTTGGTCTTTACTTCCAAAACTACCACGAATGCGGCGATTTTTCGGACTTTGTGTATTACTAATATCACCGTCAATTAGATTTCGTCTACGTTTGTTTGGTGTATCATCTCTGGCTACTTCTTGATGTTCTCCTGATATAACAGGCGAACCATTGCCACCCATGTTTTCACTATAATCCGGATGTTCATTAAATTGTTGAATCATACTTGCTAATACATCTGGATTAATTATCGCTTCTTTAGGATCAGTCCATGATTGTTGATTCATATTTCGTATAAGACTAAGACTTGGATAAGTTTCAAGAGCCTTTATAAAAAGCAGATTAATGGAAGAAAGGTCACGTTTATATACACGTGCCTGTATATATACAAGACGTGAAGATAACGATAAAGTAGAATAAAACACGTCCGATCACTGATCGATAGAGGAGAAGAATGAGTTTTCAGAACTTATTCGTGAATCATTCATCAATTCTTTAAACACATTAGAACCATGTAGAATTCTATCATAGATTTTTTTTTTTATTTCTCGATCAAAGTTCAACCATTTCTTTCACAAATCAATGTAAACAACATTATAGACTCAAAAAATACCGTTCATTAACAAAACAAACAATAGCAAATACTTTCAATCCCAAACAAAAATATTAGAGCGAAGAAATTCAATGCCGCTAAGTTCATGGTCATTATAGCTTGATCATTTTTCCATGATAAACTTAAAGAATATGAATGTAGAGATATTCAAAAATGACTTAAGTTACAATTCGTTGATCTTTACTAACTGAATGATCTTGTAAAAATGAAAATCACTTTCTTGTTTTTTTTGAGAATCAATGTTGTTTGGCTTTTTACTCTTTTACATTGATATGGCGTTACATATCTCCATAAGTTAGAATGATACTTCCTGTAGACGAAGGTTCAACACAGGCAGCCTACTACCAGAGAGCATTCAAAGACAATAATAGGTTTTTGTGTACCATGATGTGATTCGCAGATATCTAGCAAATTGTTGCTACTGTATTCTGTGTCTTGAATGTTGCTCTGGCAGGTCGATGTTGCCTTCAACCCGCATATTTTCGTCATCGCAACATATATTTGATCACAGTTGATCGTTTACCTCTAGGTAAGTTGTAATAAGCAATATTACTTGTCAGTATATGGGGCACGACATTTTCTCAATGCTTACATACTGCATTCTTGCGTTCCGTATTTTTTACATGGTATGCATAGAGACAACACAGATGTCACGCTTCAATCATTGTTGAGAAAAGTTGCTTAACTCAAATTACCAAGAGGTAAACGATGAACTCTGACTAGATACATGTTGCGATGATGAAAACGTGCAGGTTAATGGCAACGTTGACCTGCCAGAGCAACATAGTGCTTAGAAAAAAAAAAGAAAAGAAAACTGTCAACATTTGTAGCTATACATATATATATACTAATTGATATACTTTAGGACTAGATAGGAATTGACTATTAATAGAGGTTAGTGAGCTTTTTTGCGTACAGGTGAGAAACAGAAACAAAATCACATGTTAGAATGGATTCAAAGTGTACATTGAGCTTATTCTTGCAGAAAAGAAAATTGGAGTATGTAATCAGAATATCTATAGAATACGATTTCTGCTTTTTGTTTTAGGAAATTTCAAATTTATTGATTTCATCAATTGAATAAAGTTTAAAGATCAGAGAACAAGAGAGACTTTTCTCGATAAAAATAATTATAAGTTTTTGACAATTTCGATTGAGACATTGTCTTTTTGAAAAAGTACCTCAGATTGTATGAGAGTTTATCTCTTGAAGTAAGTCATTGGATTCTTGTCGGAATCATCGAAGTTTTCTGAGGATGTTTGAATACAGCTTTGGCGTAGAAAGGGATTACAAGAAATAGACAAAAGTCTTATGCTCAAAAATTTGATTGTGGTATGATTTCGACATTTCTTTGTAACAATAAAACTTTTTTTAGTATGCATGTGATTGAAAAAAGATATATTTCTACTAGATAGTAAATAGTTCAAGTTTAGGAAGACAAAATGATCAAAATGGTATCATATTGTCTATTACGTGGACATTAGAGGTCATCATATTAATAATCAATTCTGTGCTAAATATATTAGGATTGTCTTGTGAAGTGAATATTAAGTTGTTCGATAAATGAAAATGGTTAAGCTATGATAATACAAGTCATGTGCTCAATGTTGAATACATCTTGGATAATTCCAATGGAAACTAACTTTGTCTTATAATCAAGTTAGTTGCAAAACTCGTCTTATTTTTCTTAGGAAAAGTATGTAATTTGTGTGAAGAGAAACTCAATCTGAAAAATTTTGTTTCAAATTCAAGTTAACACATTACAGTCTTTTAGGCTAAGATCAAAATCTAGTATCTGTTCTCGTTGGTGTGAAAGTTGGATACTGACTCAAAAAGGTCAGGCTCTTTCGAACCGATTTTTGATACATTGCATTGTCGTCGGGTTTGATCCACTCTTGTTTGCTTCTAGCAATGGGAATCATAATAGCTTTCAAAAAACAATCAAGCAAAATCTCTTACACTTGAAACTAAAGCTCATAAGAGTAAAATCCCATAATTATAGATCTGTAAGTCAAAAGTAACAGCTCTTTTTTTTATCAATTTAAACTTGGACATGACTAATCTTTCGATTATTTAGTTTTTCATCGTAGCCCACTACCGCTGCAGATGTGCACTTCGATTTTCTTTTCATATTCTACATTCTTTATGCGTTTTTTTTTCTACTTTACACAAAGTTAGATCTCCGTAACTATCTATATGCAATGATACTGAGGCAACAGAGATAGAATATATTCATTAGAAAATTGAGGGTGTGGTTGGGTGTGGGGTGTGGGTGTGTGTGTGAGGGTGTGGGTGTGTGGGTGTGGGTGTGGGTGGGTTTGGATGTGGGTGTGGGTGGGTGTGGGTTGTGAATATGATATTCCGTTCGTTCATATTCACACTCACACCCACACCCATACCCACCTACCCACCCACCCACACCCACACCCACACCCACACCCTTTCTATGATAAAATCTCAACTTCGACTTTTTTCGAAAAAATTGGTTTTTTATAAGGAAAGCCCTTTAAGAAAAGATAAAAAATATAAGATTAGCATATATCCATAGGAAAGAAGCAGTTAGTAAAGGGGAATGTTTATCCCATTTTATTATCTAAGTAAATTCACCTGATAATCTATACGATTTCTATATTTCATATTCATTGAAACAATTTAATCTTATCGGTGATAATAATAATACCATTCTAGATAATCCCTTACTTTAATTAATTTTGATAGATATCAAAAATACAGAGTAAATCTATGCTCATATTATTTAGCTCATATAAGAAAAGAATTTGTTATGATCTATGCTAACACACAAGATCATGTACGCCATCTACCTCAATGCTACTCTTTTCTTTTTCTTTTCTCCTTGTTATTCTCTACATATATAAACTTATATTTTCATTCTCATTGGATCTGTATAACTTTGAGTTCGTTTGTTTGTTTTTTATTTTTTTGTTTATCATTATTATTATTGTTATGTGTATGTTGAATCTGCAATAAAAATAAGTTCATAAACAACTTGAACTAAACATACGTTTTAACAGAATTATTTTTTTATAAATAAAAATGCTTTTCTATTCTCGTTAATTTTTCCATCAAAAAATTTTTATTTTAAAAACAAGAAAAATAAATCTATGTTTTTTTTTCAAGTAATCATCAAGTTTATGATTATTATTAGTAGAATCTTATTCGTAGAACACTGAACAGATTTTTCTCAAGTCTTATAAATGATCATGTAGAATAGATAATTACTTAACAATCTACAATATTCTGATATAATAATTAGCAAGATGTTTTATCCGTAAGTCTGACTTCACTGATCTTTTATATCTCATATCAATATTCATTTACTTTTTGGTACATAAAGTTCTTTTTACTTTTTCTGATGTTAGTGATTACATCGGTGGTAGCTTACTCGTCTATCCTACGTGACATCTAAATTTAAAATCGATTGGAAAATCTGTCGTTGTATTCAATCAAATTCATTCGACTACGATTACTTATATTGATCAAGATTGAATGTGAATCGTTAGAAGGTAATTTTTTCAGTTTGGACAAACTTAAACAATTGACTATGTTATCATTTAATACTTAGACAATTACATATAAATAATCTATCACGATAGTATGATTATTCAAATGAATATGATCGAATAAAGTCGATTTTGATCAATAGTTATTCTCTAATAATACATCAACAATCTTCAGTTAGTGAATTTTTCGAAATGTTTCACAATTTAAATCATTTAATATTCATCTCAATAATAAATTTATATCATCTCAACTTATTCAACTTAATCTGACAATTCAGGATGAGCATATTTCAAGTTTTTTTTTGTTTAAATAAGAATAATCAAATCGATAAAGCATATTTACTGAAATAAATTATGAATATGTCAGATTCAATTAGAACTAAAAAGATGAGAAAGAATTAGAGTATAGTATACTTTTTAGACATCTACACTCTCTTTCTTTTTATATATAAAAGAGTAGGAAAGAAATTTCTAAATCTATACGAATAACATTATGTTAGATCATCTAGTGTCAATGGATTCGATGGAAGGATTTCTATTGAATATTTCTAATCTGAGGCATCTCAAATTAAATCTTCATCTTCTTAACGATCTTATTGATGGATAACATTGAGAAACTAAATTGGAATAATTATTTGATTCATTTCGAAAATCTTTTTGGCTTGAAGAATAACGTTGATGTGTAGATTATTGGAACAATTGTGTATTTGCAATGAATCAGTCTTCTCTCATCAATATTAACATTGTTCAATCGTCATTCAATTGGTTCTCACAGTCTAAATATACAGAATGACTATAAAAGAAGTTTCTATAAGAAAGATCGATTGTTTCACTCATGTGAGAAAATATTAGATATAAAATGTTCAATATCTTTTGAAGTTATCTTAGTTATAATTGATTTAAGACCGGTAGAACATTTGTCTATATTAATAATTAATGATTTGTTAAATTTTTTCATATTTGAACCTACACTACCTGATGTTTATGCATTAACAATTGAAGAACTTTTAACATTTGTTATGATTGATCGACTTGAAAATTATCAATTTAAACAGATTCGCAAATTAAACATTATTGGTATTCTCTTGGAACCCGATGACGTCATTTTCAAATTATTATTCCATCTGTTAATATTTATTGAATGCCTTTTTTTTTGTCTCTCCGATGATATGCAATCAACTTTATATCCTAATCCAAATAGCATTATCAAAAAATCACATCGATTACAATGCAGGTCAGTCTCACTCATACAATATACATACTATGTTTCTTCGTCTTTTTTATATTATACAGTCATTGCATTCATCTTTAATTGTTCATTGGCTATTAGAACTAACAAGGGAAGGTCCCCAAGTGTGAATCGCCGTTTCGAATAGGAGATATCCCAGTCTGTAGAGCTTCACAAGCTGAGTCTAGTGGCATAAAGCATTTTCCCCGACGCAGCTAGAAACTAGAAAAACAGTTAGGATAATTATGAAACATCATATAGAAAACTTTGGAATTTTGATGATATTGCAGTCCGAGAGAGCTATATATAACTGTTAGCACTGGTTAAACAGTTTATTGTATCAAAATGAAAAAAGTGTGTGTATTTATATGTACATAAAATTATGTTGAACAATAGTACAAAGAAGGGTGTGGATGTGGGTGTGGGTGTGCGTGCAGGTAATTCTGTTTCGTAGCAAAAACCCACACCCAATCCTTGTTAGAACCATTTCATCCTTTTTTATCAAGATCCTGATAGGAACTTGATGATCTAATTCTGGACAGATTCTAAATTAAAAACCTACCAAGGTCTTATCTGAATCCTGATATTTTCCTATCAAGATCCTGATCACACTTGATCTTGCCTGGTTAGAATTCGAAATAGTTGTTCTTGAAAAGATCTGAATAGGATCCTTGACAAATTTAGAAAAGATCCTCATAACACGAACGGATAGGAATTGAAACAGAAAACTGAACGAAACTTGACAGAATTTATCAGTTCAGAAATGTGATTGATACTCTTTCATTCTTGGTAGCATCCTCATCTGATGTAGCTATCATTCCTAACACAAAAGATTTTGAAACAAGATCCTTCGAAGCTTTCGTAAAGAATGAACAGGATTGGTGACTAGGGTATAGTGTTTAGATCAGAACAAAGAAAATACTCGAAGATTTTAACAAAAAGAGAATGCTATGATGTATTTTCCACACCTATTCCATTTTTATTTATGGATAAGAATCTTAAATACATCTAAAATTTAGGATTAGTTGTTGCATATCAATTTATTCTATAATATTTATACATCGTTTTACATAGAATATTTATTGATAGACTGATCAACTTCTCGAAAGTCGTCGAAGAGTCAAACATTTATATATCAACTAACGTTGTATCATTAAAAAATATTGCTACTATATTATAGTTACGCGCAAGTAATGCAAAACTGCATCAATAGTACCTCTTGTTTTTCTTTTAAACATATGTCTCTAGATTTATTTTATAATGCTGATTTAAAGATCTCCTTATCTTTTTTCGATTTAAAAAAGTGTTTATAGAGAAAAACACAATATACTGAGGAGGCGTCGAAATACATAGAAAAGTTCATTTATGGTACAACAACATTTTGTTCTTTATCCATTTATGTTTTACTTTGACCAATATTATTTTCGAATTTCTCATGTGAAATTAAGTCTAGAAATTTTGTTT